>OW203726.1:15556487-15558987 GCA_934045075.1 Yponomeuta sedellus | reverse complement strand
ATCCATCCATCCATCCATCCATCCATCCATCCATCCATCCATCCATCCATCCATCCATCCATCCATCCATCCATCCATCCATCCATCCATCCATCCATCCATCCATCCATCCATCCATCCATCCATCCATCCATCCATCCATCCATCCATCCATCCATCCATCCATCCATCCATCCATCCATCCATCCATCCATCCATCCATCCATCCATCCATCCATCCATCCATCCATCCATCCATCCATCCATCCATCCATCCATCCATCCATCCATCCATCCATCCATCCATCCATCCATCCATCATCCATCCATCCATCCATCCATCCATCCATCCATCCATCCATCCATCCATCCATCCATCCATCCATCCATCCATCCATCCATCCATCCATCCATCCATCCATCCATCCATCCATCCATCCATCCATCCATCCATCCATCCATCCATCCATCCATCCATCCATCCATCCATCCATCCATCCATCCATCCATCCATCCATCCATCCATCCATCCATCCATCCATCCATCCATCCATCCATCCATCCATCCATCCATCCATCCATCCATCCATCCATCCATCCATCCATCCATCCATCCATCCATCCATCCATCCATCCATCCATCCATCCATCCATCCATCCATCCATCCATCCATCCATCCATCCATCCATCCATCCATCCATCCATCCATCCATCCATCCATCCATCCATCCATCCATCCATCCATCCATCCATCCATCCATCCATCCATCCATCCATCCATCCATCCATCCATCCATCCATCCATCCATCCATCCATCCATCCATCCATCCATCCATCCATCCATCCATCCATCCATCCATCCATCCATCCATCCATCCATCCATCCATCCATCCATCCATCCATCCATCCATCCATCCATCCATCCATCCATCCATCCATCCATCCATCCATCCATCCATCCATCCATCCATCCATCCATCCATCCATCCATCCATCCATCCATCCATCCATCCATCCATCCATCCATCCATCCATCCATCCATCCATCCATCCATCCATCCATCCATCCATCCATCCATCCATCCATCCATCCATCCATCCATCCATCCATCCATCCATCCATCCATCCATCCATCCATCCATCCATCCATCCATCCATCCATCCATCCATCCATCCATCCATCCATCCATCCATCCATCCATCCATCCATCCATCCATCCATCCATCCATCCATCCATCCATCCATCCATCCATCCATCCATCCATCCATCCATCCATCCATCCATCCATCCATCCATCCATCCATCCATCCATCCATCCATCCATCCATCCATCCATCCATCCATCCATCCATCCATCCATCCATCCATCCATCCATCCATCCATCCATCCATCCATCCATCCATCCATCCATCCATCCATCCATCCATCCATCCATCCATCCATCCATCCATCCATCCATCCATCCATCCATCCATCCATCCATCATCCATCCATCCATCCATCCATCCATCCATCCATCCATCCATCCATCCATCCATCCATCCATCCATCCATCCATCCATCCATCCATCCATCCATCCATCCATCCATCCATCCATCCATCCATCCATCCATCCATCCATCCATCCATCCATCCATCCATCCATCCATCCATCCATCCATCCATCCATCCATCCATCCATCCATCCATCCATCCATCCATCCATCCATCCATCCATCCATCCATCCATCCATCCATCCATCCATCCCCATCCATCCATCCATCCATCCATCCATCCATCCATCCATCCATCCATCCATCCATCCATCCATCCATCCATCCATCCATCCATCCATCCATCCATCCATCCATCCATCCATCCATCCATCCATCCATCCATCCATCCATCCATCCATCCATCCATCCATCCATCCATCCATCCATCCATCCATCCATCCATCCATCCATCCATCCATCCATCCATCCATCCATCCATCCATCCATCCATCCATCCATCCATCCATCCATCCATCCATCCATCCATCCATCCATCCATCCATCCATCCATCCATCCATCCATCCATCCATCCATCCATCCATCCATCCATCCATCCATCCATCCATCCATCCATCCATCCATCCATCCATCCATCCATCCATCCATCCATCCATCCATCCATCCATCCATCCATCCATCCATCCATCCATCCATCCATCCATCCATCCATCCATCCATCCATCCATCCATCCATCCATCCATCCATCCATCCATCCATCCATCCATCCATCCATCCATCCATCCATCCATCCATCCATCCATCCATCCATCCATCCATCCATCCATCCATCCATCCATCCATCCATCCATCCATCCATCCATCCATCCATCCATCCATCCATCCATCCATCCATCCATCCATCCATCCATCCATCCATCCATCCATCCATCCATCCATCCATCCATCCATCCATCCATCCATCCATCCATCCATCCATCCATCCATCCATCCATCCATCCATCCATCCATCCATCC
>OW203726.1:15381036-15548536 GCA_934045075.1 Yponomeuta sedellus | reverse complement strand
TCCATCCATCCATCCATCCATCCATCCATCCATCCATCCATCCATCCATCCATCCATCCATCCATCCATCCATCCATCCATCCATCCATCCATCCATCCATCCATCCATCCATCCATCCATCCATCCATCCATCCATCCATCCATCCATCCATCCATCCATCCATCCATCCATCCATCCATCCATCCATCCATCCATCCATCCATCCATCCATCCATCCATCCATCCATCCATCCATCCATCCATCCATCCATCCATCCATCCATCCATCCATCCATCCATCCATCCATCCATCCATCCATCCATCCATCCATCCATCCATCCATCCATCCATCCATCCATCCATCCATCCATCCATCCATCCATCCATCCATCCATCCATCCATCCATCCATCCATCCATCCATCCATCCATCCATCCATCCATCCATCCATCCATCCATCCATCCATCCATCCATCCATCCATCCATCCATCCATCCATCCATCCATCCATCCATCCATCCATCCATCCATCCATCCATCCATCCATCCATCCATCCATCCATCCATCCATCCATCCATCCATCCATCCATCCATCCATCCATCCATCCATCCATCCATCCATCCATCCATCCATCCATCCATCCATCCATCCATCCATCCATCCATCCATCCATCCATCCATCCATCCATCCATCCATCCATCCATCCATCCATCCATCCATCCATCCATCCATCCATCCATCCATCCATCCATCCATCCATCCATCCATCCATCCATCCATCCATCCATCCATCCATCCATCCATCCATCCATCCATCCATCCATCCATCCATCCATCCATCCATCCATCCATCCATCCATCCATCCATCCATCCATCCATCCATCCATCCATCCATCCATCCATCCATCCATCCATCCATCCATCCATCCATCCATCCATCCATCCATCCATCCATCCATCCATCCATCCATCCATCCATCCATCCATCCATCCATCCATCCATCCATCCATCCATCCATCCATCCATCCATCCATCCATCCATCCATCCATCCATCCATCCATCCATCCATCCATCCATCCATCCATCCATCCATCCATCCATCCATCCATCCATCCATCCATCCATCCATCCATCCATCCATCCATCCATCCATCCATCCATCCATCCATCCATCCATCCATCCATCCATCCATCCATCCATCCATCCATCCATCCATCCATCCATCCATCCATCCATCCATCCATCCATCCATCCATCCATCCATCCATCCATCCATCCATCCATCCATCCATCCATCCATCCATCCATCCATCCATCCATCCATCCATCCATCCATCCATCCATCCATCCATCCATCCATCCATCCATCCATCCATCCATCCATCCATCCATCCATCCATCCATCCATCCATCCATCCATCCATCCATCCATCCATCCATCCATCCATCCATCCATCCATCCATCCATCCATCCATCCATCCATCCATCCATCCATCCATCCATCCATCCATCCATCCATCCATCCATCCATCCATCCATCCATCCATCCATCCATCCATCCATCCATCCATCCATCCATCCATCCATCCATCCATCCATCCATCCATCCATCCATCCATCCATCCATCCATCCATCCATCCATCCATCCATCCATCCATCCATCCATCCATCCATCCATCCATCCATCCATCCATCCATCCATCCATCCATCCATCCATCCATCCATCCATCCATCCATCCATCCATCCATCCATCCATCCATCCATCCATCCATCCATCCATCCATCCATCCATCCATCCATCCATCCATCCATCCATCCATCCATCCATCCATCCATCCATCCATCCATCCATCCATCCATCCATCCATCCATCCATCCATCCATCCATCCATCCATCCATCCATCCATCCATCCATCCATCCATCCATCCATCCATCCATCCATCCATCCATCCATCCATCCATCCATCCATCCATCCATCCATCCATCCATCCATCCATCCATCCATCCATCCATCCATCCATCCATCCATCCATCCATCCATCCATCCATCCATCCATCCATCCATCCATCCATCCATCCATCCATCCATCCATCCATCCATCCATCCATCCATCCATCCATCCATCCATCCATCCATCCATCCATCCATCCATCCATCCATCCATCCATCCATCCATCCATCCATCCATCCATCCATCCATCCATCCATCCATCCATCCATCCATCCATCCATCCATCCATCCATCCATCCATCCATCCATCCATCCATCCATCCATCCATCCATCCATCCATCCATCCATCCATCCATCCATCCATCCATCCATCCATCCATCCATCCATCCATCCATCCATCCATCCATCCATCCATCCATCCATCCATCCATCCATCCATCCATCCATCCATCCATCCATCCATCCATCCATCCATCCATCCATCCATCCATCCATCCATCCATCCATCCATCCATCCATCCATCCATCCATCCATCCATCCATCCATCCATCCATCCATCCATCCATCCATCCATCCATCCATCCATCCATCCATCCATCCATCCATCCATCCATCCATCCATCCATCCATCCATCCATCCATCCATCCATCCATCCATCCATCCATCCATCCATCCATCCATCCATCCATCCATCCATCCATCCATCCATCCATCCATCCATCCATCCATCCATCCATCCATCCATCCATCCATCCATCCATCCATCCATCCATCCATCCATCCATCCATCCATCCATCCATCCATCCATCCATCCATCCATCCATCCATCCATCCATCCATCCATCCATCCATCCATCCATCCATCCATCCATCCATCCATCCATCCATCCATCCATCCATCCATCCATCCATCCATCCATCCATCCATCCATCCATCCATCCATCCATCCATCCATCCATCCATCCATCCATCCATCCATCCATCCATCCATCCATCCATCCATCCATCCATCCATCCATCCATCCATCCATCCATCCATCCATCCATCCATCCATCCATCCATCCATCCATCCATCCATCCATCCATCCATCCATCCATCCATCCATCCATCCATCCATCCATCCATCCATCCATCCATCCATCCATCCATCCATCCATCCATCCATCCATCCATCCATCCATCCATCCATCCATCCATCCATCCATCCATCCATCCATCCATCCATCCATCCATCCATCCATCCATCCATCCATCCATCCATCCATCCATCCATCCATCCATCCATCCATCCATCCATCCATCCATCCATCCATCCATCCATCCATCCATCCATCCATCCATCCATCCATCCATCCATCCATCCATCCATCCATCCATCCATCCATCCATCCATCCATCCATCCATCCATCCATCCATCCATCCATCCATCCATCCATCCATCCATCCATCCATCCATCCATCCATCCATCCATCCATCCATCCATCCATCCATCCATCCATCCATCCATCCATCCATCCATCCATCCATCCATCCATCCATCCATCCATCCATCCATCCATCCATCCATCCATCCATCCATCCATCCATCCATCCATCCATCCATCCATCCATCCATCCATCCATCCATCCATCCATCCATCCATCCATCCATCCATCCATCCATCCATCCATCCATCCATCCATCCATCCATCCATCCATCCATCCATCCATCCATCCATCCATCCATCCATCCATCCATCCATCCATCCATCCATCCATCCATCCATCCATCCATCCATCCATCCATCCATCCATCCATCCATCCATCCATCCATCCATCCATCCATCCATCCATCCATCCATCCATCCATCCATCCATCCATCCATCCATCCATCCATCCATCCATCCATCCATCCATCCATCCATCCATCCATCCATCCATCCATCCATCCATCCATCCATCCATCCATCCATCCATCCATCCATCCATCCATCCATCCATCCATCCATCCATCCATCCATCCATCCATCCATCCATCCATCCATCCATCCATCCATCCATCCATCCATCCATCCATCCATCCATCCATCCATCCATCCATCCATCCATCCATCCATCCATCCATCCATCCATCCATCCATCCATCCATCCATCCATCCATCCATCCATCCATCCATCCATCCATCCATCCATCCATCCATCCATCCATCCATCCATCCATCCATCCATCCATCCATCCATCCATCCATCCATCCATCCATCCATCCATCCATCCATCCATCCATCCATCCATCCATCCATCCATCCATCCATCCATCCATCCATCCATCCATCCATCCATCCATCCATCCATCCATCCATCCATCCATCCATCCATCCATCCATCCATCCATCCATCCATCCATCCATCCATCCATCCATCCATCCATCCATCCATCCATCCATCCATCCATCCATCCATCCATCCATCCATCCATCCATCCATCCATCCATCCATCCATCCATCCATCCATCCATCCATCCATCCATCCATCCATCCATCCATCCATCCATCCATCCATCCATCCATCCATCCATCCATCCATCCATCCATCCATCCATCCATCCATCCATCCATCCATCCATCCATCCATCCATCCATCCATCCATCCATCCATCCATCCATCCATCCATCCATCCATCCATCCATCCATCCATCCATCCATCCATCCATCCATCCATCCATCCATCCATCCATCCATCCATCCATCCATCCATCCATCCATCCATCCATCCATCCATCCATCCATCCATCCATCCATCCATCCATCCATCCATCCATCCATCCATCCATCCATCCATCCATCCATCCATCCATCCATCCATCCATCCATCCATCCATCCATCCATCCATCCATCCATCCATCCATCCATCCATCCATCCATCCATCCATCCATCCATCCATCCATCCATCCATCCATCCATCCATCCATCCATCCATCCATCCATCCATCCATCCATCCATCCATCCATCCATCCATCCATCCATCCATCCATCCATCCATCCATCCATCCATCCATCCATCCATCCATCCATCCATCCATCCATCCATCCATCCATCCATCCATCCATCCATCCATCCATCCATCCATCCATCCATCCATCCATCCATCCATCCATCCATCCATCCATCCATCCATCCATCCATCCATCCATCCATCCATCCATCCATCCATCCATCCATCCATCCATCCATCTATCTATAAGGCATTAAATGCAAGTTGTGACGTCGTAGTTTGCACCCGTTTTGTATGGTGCGTTTTGTCCGTCGTGACTATTTTGACTTTTCGACAAGTTGTATTATGAAAAGTATTATTAGTAGGGAAAAACTAATCACATTTTACATGTTTTAAAATAGTGTTTCTTATTATATTAAAGATTTTTAGTGAAAGTTCTCGATTGTACACCCAAAAAAAATATTAATGGGTTATTAAGAGATAATCATACTGAGCAAACTGTCTTTTTGCTTAACTCTTTTGTATAACAAATTCTAGGTGTATGAACTGGCACTCATAACACTTTCTCGTTATTGAGCCTACGATCCCATAAAGGCGAATGAAGGCACATCGTTATATCATAAACACCTTCGGTTTGTGCGTTATTGCGACGATTTCCTTAGGGCGCATTTCCTGGAGGTTTTTCTGAATTCGCGGGGTTGTACGTGCTTATCTTCCATTTTATTGATAGAATTTGTCCTAAATTTATGTTACATTTAGGAGAAGTTCTATCAATAACATTTCTTTAATTTCCTTGTATTGATATTTATACGTATACGGCAGATGCGTCTCTGTAAATGAGATCTGAATCGGATAATAATGATGTTTTTTTAATTTGTAATTAAAGTTTGTATGATTGTGGACTTGTTTGCCACGTGGCCAGTACACGTCTTTCTGTCACGAATGTTATTAATTTCACAAATAGCGTAATTAATTACTAAAACAATATACATACATAACCTCTCGCCTGTATCCCAAAGGGGTAGGCAGAGACCAGGGACTGCCAATTTTCACAATCCTGACAGATCACCTTCGCTTCATCAACGTTCATAAGTCGTTGTATGCACGCACGCCGGTAAAAACAAACTATTCAGCAAATATTAATTAACAAAACACTGTCGTCGTTATCAACCCTTGTAAGTCCCCACTACTGGGGCACGGGTCTCCTCCTGCATCGCCGGAAGGTTAGGCCATACTCCACCACGGGGGCCAAGTCCGGGTTGGTGGTACATTGTACATAAAAAAAAAATACTTTTTTGAAACATGACAGAACTAAATACATTACTAAACATTACTTAATACATTATATGTAATTAGGTACATATAATTTTTTTTAGTATGTAGCGAAGGTCGATTTTTTTTTCAGAAATTTATTGACAGAAAGCGACAAAGCTCCTGGGGGTTTTAAGCACTAAAGTACAGTACTTCCAAACTACCTACTACATCGCACATACACACATATACTTAAACGTAGGTAGTTCATTTCAGTGCCTTTCCTTAACTTGATTATGTCAAGCGAAGCGATTTATGATACCCTCCACGAGATTTCCGAGTGGGAATATTGTGCGGGAGACTCCGAATGAAATGTAGATGAAATAAGAAATGCATGAAAAAAATATTAAGGTGAATGGAGTGGGGTTAGCTGGCACACTTATTTTTGCTGAATTTGCGGTACGAATTCAGTAGGTGGATAAATGCGAAGCGCTCGTGGTCTATCGAAGTGCTCGTGGCTTAGTCAAACCAAGCGATTGGAATCAATCACTTGGTTAAGCAACAACAGGCGCAGTCAGGTGCGGGATGGGTGACCGCCCCGCGACTACCGCTAGTGGCATTTTTTCCGAGCGCTTCCATGCTTCGCGAAGCACGTTAAGCCGTTGGTGCTGGTTGTTACGAAATGGCAGTCGTTAAGCCATGTCAGAGGCCTTTGGTATTGGTATTGGTGACGGTTTGGGTTTCCGCAACTCGACTGCAAATGAGCCTATTTTGCGTGAAATGGAAGGTGTTGTCCCCAAAGGAGCCTTAGTCCTGCCACCCCAGCTCCTCAAGGAAAGCCAGAAGCCTGCGAGTGTCACTGCACGCCTCCCTGAGTGTCCCTGGGTTTCCGAGGAGAGCCGTCCGTTGCAAGACCAGCCCCGCGCATTCCACCAGCACGTGGGCGGCTGTCTCTTCCGCGTCCATGCACGCTCTGCACAAAGGACTATCTGTAACACCTATTGTGAAGAGATGTTTATTAAAGTGACCGTGACCGGTTAGAGCCCCTGCTGCTAGGCGCAGTTGTGCCTTGGTGAGGCGAAGGAGGCTACGGGACATACGAGGGTTTCTGCCTGGCATTGCTGCCCTGGCTTGTCTGCAGTCCGTGCGCGAGGTCCAGTCATTGTTGTGTAACCTGTTGGTGCGTTTGCCTAGCCATGTTTTCAGTTGGCAGAAGGGTAGAGGGACGATGGGCTCGGGACCCTCCACTGTAGATCCGGAGCCACCTCACGCGAGCACATCCGCTACGTCGTTGCCCCTTGAGCCACTGTGACCTTTTATCCACTGTAAAGTAAGGTTGTTCTTAGAACCTACCTTCGTTAGGGATTCGTGACACTCTTGGATTAGTCCAGAGTTGAAGCTATGACCTTTGAGAGCCAGTAGTACGGCTGCGCTATCAGACAGAATGCGGACGTTATATTTTTCTACCTCCCTCTGTGTGACGGCTTGTGCTGCTCGTATGATGCCCACACACTCGGCCTGGAAGACGGTGTTGTGGGCTCCTAGAGGTGTCGATATTTTAATGTTTAGGTCCTCTGAGAAGGCTCCCGAACCCGTACCTTGCTTCGTCTTGGAGCCGTCTGTGAAGACCATTAGGTCCTTGTTGCTGTTGTCTCGAGCTGGCTCGTCGAGTTGTATCTTATACTTTTTATCAAAGTTGAATACCTTAGGTATTCTGTCGTTGACCGCTAGTAGGAGTGGCTCCTCCGCGGTTGGTAGATCTAAGATCCTGTTGTGCGGGGTCCCATTGTCGCTCCACAGCCCTAGCGTTCGCAGGCGTATCGCTGAGATTGCAGCCTCCTGCTGGACGTGTAGGTGAAGCGACGGTAGATCTAGCATGATTTCCAGGGCCGCGGTGGGCGTGGTCCTCATGCATCCCGTTATTGCCAGGCAAGCCATTCTTTGGAGCCGTTGGAGTTTATTTATCGTCGTGACTTGTGTCGTTTTCGGCCACCACACCAGGGAAGCGTAGCTGATGATAGGTCTTACCACTGCTGCATACAACCACAAGGTGATCTTAGGATTTAGTCCCCAGGTCTTACCTATCATTCTGCGACATTGTGCAAAAGTGATACAGGCTTTTTTCAGTTTGGAGTCGATGTGTTTGTTCCAGTTCAGCTTACTGTCTAGTATGACTCCGAGATACTTGACTTCTGTTGATAGCTGGAGTGTCGATCCAAACAGTCCGGGTAGTTTGAAGTTTCCCAGTACTCGTTTATTTGTAAACATTACCAGTTCGGTTTTTTGAGGGTTGACCGACAGGTTGTGTTCCGTACACCAGTCCTCCACGATGCCTAAGGCGGCTTGAGTGACTTCACATACTATTCCTGCATAGTTACCTGATACTAGAATTGTCAGGTCGTCTGCGTAGCCGACTGTGTAGTAATTTCTGCTGTTCAGTGTCGTGATTAGTTCGTTTACAACATTCCACAGTAGTGGTGAGAGGACGCCCCCTTGGGGGCATCCCCTGGCCACCAGTGCCATGGTGGGGTCTTCCTTGGATGTTTTGATTACCCTTTAGAGGATGGCGGCGTCAATAACGTCAGTCTCTTTACAAAATTAAGGCTTTTATTTCACACCAGCACACAACAGCAAATACAATGACAATCAGAAATAGTTTCCTATTCACCTGAGGTTATAGCGTCTCTTTATAACCAAAAATCCCACGAGCACGTCCTGCTGTCACAGACGTAGCGGAGAGAAGAACGATTGACCGAGTTACCGAGTGAATGATTGAATTGAATGAGTGAGCGGTCAATCGATGGAAATCCATCGTGCCCGTGAGTGAACGATAATTACAATGTTGCCACAACCACCCCCCTACGGAGAATGGTAAGTGGGATATACTATAAAGGTTACATTGCAAATGTTTACCTAGACTTATGTGGTAAGTATACTGGCTGTATATGGCAAACTTAATATTACAGAAAACATAGCAATACATATTATTTAGAATGGCATAAAAGGTATGTATGACTATAATGTAGCGAGCTTAATATTACCTTAAACACAGCAAAATCAGGCATACAGCCTTGCTTAGACACAGTAGGGAGTTAAACAACATGACATGTTTAACTTACTATAACATATCCTAACTTAATATATGCAAGCCTATTATTAAAGACCTCTTGTGGATACAAAAACAAAATTATTAAATATTGTTCCAAAATTATACAAACTTTGTTTTATTTACCTTTGAGTATTTACATAACTATACTCCTGCACAACATGTGTTACACCTTTGTGAAATGAAAAGAATACAAGATGCCTAATTACTGTATTTACCAATCTTTTATGTTTTTAAACCTAACCTGTCTCCCTGAACGGGTGCGTTTAATGAATGCAGGTAGGGTCGGTACAGGCGAATGGACCACATGTAGAGGCGGCGCTACCTGGACCGGGGATGGGTCCATGGTAGGCTGCAAGAAAGGCGAGCCCACCTGGGTTGGTGGCACGAGTGACTGCTTGGCAGAAACCGGCTGCGGGGGAGGCTGGTCCCCATGACCTGACTGCGGGGTCCGTTCCAGGAACGCTGGCTTAACACGGTCTACGCTAACTACTGTTGTTTTACCTTTTAGACTGATAGTAATGGTTTTACCATCTCTGGAACGCCCTATAACCGAGTAGGGCCCTGTGTATGGAGGTTGCAGGGACCGGCGGATGGTGTCATCGCGTAAAAAGATGTGTGTCGCCGTGGCCAGTTCCTTAAAAACGAATGGCGTTTTTGTGGTATGATGTACAGCAGGTACCGGACGAATGGCAGCCATTTTCCGCCGTAGCTGTACGACGAAATCAGCTGGGTTGTCGACGGAGGTTGGGTTAGTTTGTTGAACTAGTAGCTCACCAGGGAGGCGGATGGGTTCGCCATACAGCATCTCAGCTGCAGTGGCTTTCAGGTCTTCCTTGACGGCTGCACGCATACCCAGCAGTACCAAAGGTAGGGCCTTGGTCCATGCGCCTTCGTGGCACATAAGGGACGCTTTAAGTTGTCGGTGCACGCGCTCTATCATGCCATTGGCACAAGGATGATATGAAGTGGTTCTTACCCGTTTGGTGTCAAACTGGACCATGAGGCGGCGGAATAGATCCGACTCAAACTGCGTACCTTGGTCTGTAGTTAGTGTCACGGGGACGCCGAACCGAGAGACCCATTCCCGGGTGAATGTTTCAGCAACCTCCTCTGCTGTGATGGAGCGCATGGGCCATGCTTCCGGCCATCTGGACGCTCTGTCTATGGCAGTGAGGAGGTAGCGGAACTCGTTGCTAACTGGTAGGGGACCTACAATGTCTATATGAACCTGCATGAAACGCCCAGATGGTTGGTTAAAGCTGCCCATCGGCGTTGAGATATGTCTCGACACTTTGCTGCGTTGACATGCTAGGCAAGACCGGGCCCATTCTCTACAGTCCTTCCTAACTGATGGCCATACGTACCGCTCGGTAACCAGCTTGGTTGTTGCCCTTGCGCCGGGGTGACTCAGGTTGTGCAACTTGTCGAACACCGCACGGCGAAACCAGGGAGTTAGGTACGGGCGAGCTTTTCCCGAGGATACGTCGCAAGTGACATAGACATTGGTTCCTGGAATATTTACCTTAGTCAAGCTCAGTCCAGAGGAACCAGTCAGTGTTGCGAGCTCGGTGTCAGTCTCCTGTGATTTTGCTAGGGCTTCGTAGTCCTGCTCGAGCGCGATGGCTTCTATACGTGACATCGTATCAGCTACCACATTGTCCTCACCTTTTATATACTTGATGTCCGTGGTAAATTGGCTGATAAAGGATAGCTGGTTAAGCTGTGGAGGGGGTAGCTTTTCTCGCCGCTGGACGAAAGCGTACAGCAGCGGTTTGTGGTCAGTGAAAATCGTGGCATGCTGGACCTGCAGTATATGCCGGAAATGTTGCACGCTCTCGTAAACGGCGAGCAGCTCCCGGTAGTAGGCCGGCCACTCAATTTGCTTCGGTGTAAGCTTCTTGCTGAAGAAAGCTAGAGGGACGTACTGACCGTTAACCAACTGTTGTAGACAAGCACCAATGTGGATGCTCGACGCGTCAGTGAAAAGACCGAGCGGAGCGTCAAGCACGGGGTGCTGCAGCAAGGTAGCTTGAGCTAGGCTCTCCTTGCAGGCCGCAAAACTCTGAAGGAGGTCAGGTGTCCATATGAATGGCTTCGCACCTTTCCCTTGGAGCTCCGTGAGTGCGTTAATCAATGGTGCTTGATTCTTAGCAGCGTGAGGGATAAAACGACGGTAAAAGTTCATCATTCCCAGAAATCGACGCATGCCTTGAACAGTTTTGGGAGGGGCATAATCTACAAGGGCTTTTATGCGGTCTGGGGGAGGACGAGTACCTTCTGCGGTGATATGAAAACCTAAGAATAATACCTCACTAGCTCCTAAGATGCACTTAGCTGGATTTACTACGACCCCATAATCCTGCAAACGTTGAAAAAGAATTCGGAGATGCTCTATGTGTTGACTTTTGTCCTTTGAATAGACTAAAATGTCATCGACATAAGGAAAACAGAATTGCAGTCCCCGAGTAACCTCATCAATAAATCTCTGGAACGTCTGGCCGGCATTGCGCAGACCAAATGTCATAAAAGGAAATTCAAAAAGCCCAAAGGGGGTTGTGATAGCTGTTTTGGGAATATCAGGGTCGCTCACAGGGATTTGATGATAGGCTTTAACTAAATCTATCGTGCTGAATATCGTGGCTCCGGCTAAATTGTGAGAAAAATCATTAATGTGCCGTACCGGATAGCAGTCAGGGATGGTCCTGGCATTCAGGGCGCGGTAATCGCCGCATGGACGCCAGGCGTCTTCCTTCTTAGGGGCCATATGCAATGGAGAGGACCATGAACTCTTGGAGAGCCTCGCTGTCCCGGAACTCACCATGTCCTCGAACTCCTTCTTGGCCTCAGTAAGTTTCTGAGGAGCCAGGCGGCGGGGACGGCAGGAGACGGGTGGGCCGCTAGTAGTATTAATGTGGTGTACAGTCTCATGTTTGATCACTCTTGGGAGGCCGTGCGGGCGAGTTATATCGGGGAACTCGGCTAGCAATTGTGTGAAACTCGAGTTTCCGGAGATTATGGACTTAATACTGGCCTGGTCAGTTGTAGCGCTGGTAGCAGGCGAGGAGAGTCCAGTAGAAGCGTCCACTAACCTCTTGGTACGGCAGTCCGGCAGAAGATGGTAATGAGCCAAGAAATCTGAGCCAATTATGGCAATGTCAACATCCGCTATGACAAACTGCCACACAAACTCGCGTCGAAGACCTAAATTGAGATGTAGGGAAACCAAACCATATGTTCTAATGCTGCTGCCATTCGCAGCTGTTAGGCCATAGTCCTGCGACTGCTTGCGACCTGGGAACCAGCTGCGAGGTGCGCAGCAGAGGTCCGATCCAGTATCAATGAGGTACCGACGTTTAGTGCGTTGTTCGGTAACGAAGATGCGGCGGCCAGCAGGAAGACAGTCAGTAGCCGCCACTACTGACTGCTCCGGGTGTTTTCCGTGAAACTGCAATTACCAGTGCACTTTGTGGCCTTTGTTCTAAAACGTTTGTGGTACCAACACCATCCATTTCGCGTTGGTGTAGCCCCTCTGGATCGGTTTGGAGTCGCTGATGGAGATCGGTTGCGCGACCTGCTTCTCTGCAGTGCTGCCACCTGGCGAGTCAGCTCACTTACCTGGCGGGCAAGGTCCTGAAGAGGGTCCGGAGCAGTGGTCGCGCAGATGACTCTGGTAGAGGGCGAAACCTCCGCGATTCGGTCTGCAAGCTCGGCCACCTTATCTAATGGTAGGTCTGCCTGAGCAGCCAGTATGGCCTGGATATGCTCCGGCAGGCGGCGGAGCCACAGCTGGCGTACAATGGAGTCGTCCCCTATGCTAGTCCCTGCCAAGGTCCGAAGGTGTCTGAGAAACTGGGTAGGCCTCCGGTCACCCAATTCCTCATCCCCTAACAATTGTGCTAATCTTTTTTCCTTAGATAATGAGAGCCTACTTATTAGCTCTGACTTTAAATGAGTGTACTTGTTCTCGGCCGGTGGGTTGTTCACTACCTCTTCTACCACGTCTATCACGGACTCGGTGAGGCTGGCCACAATGTGGTTATATTTAGTGTCCTCCGCTGTGATACCAGCTAAGGCGAAACATGCCTCTGCCTGACTAAACCACGAGGTTGGCTTTCCTGACCAAAATGGTGGTAGCTTACATGCCACCTTGGCAACCTGCGGTCCCTCATACCTATCCCGACCGTCCTGCACACTACTGTCAAGTGATTTCGTTACTGGCAACATTTTGATTGGTAAATACACTAACTAAATAACCTAAAAATAGGATAATCTAAGTATAAAGTTAGCGAAATACAGTGAGGGTTACCCCGCGTCCGTTGTAAACGAGGTTCACGATGTCCCGTGGCAGCCGGCCATCGATCCGGGCGCGCGTGGCCGGATGGCAGGCAGGACGCGTCGCACGTCGCAGCAACGGGTGCCGGGTGCGCGTAGGCGGAGGATCAGTCGTCGACGGCGCCACTCAGCGCGGCGCGGCGTGAGGTGTAGGTGCAGGTGATGCCAGTGCTGCCGGCGCGGCACAAACGGCGCCGGCGCGGCAAGTGCTGGCACGAGCGGCACGTGCGGCGGCGCCGGTGCGGCGGACGCGGTCTTAAGCAGCGTGGCACAAGGGCGCGCGCAACGTCGGCGCAGGCACGAGCAGCGCAAGCGGTGCGAGCGTCGCCGATGCGGCGGGCGCGGCGGGCACAAGCGGCGTGGCTCAGAGGGCGCGCGCCGCGTCGGCGCGGCAGGCACTCAGCGTGGGCTTAGCAGGGCGGGCAGCACGAAAGGTCGGGCGCGGCAGGCGCGTGGCAGCGCGGTGGCGCGAGGCGGCGGCCGCGTGGCAGCGCGGTGGAGCAGGCGCCGCGTGGCAGCGCGGGCGCCGCGTGGCAGCGCGGTGGCGCGGGGCGGCGGCTGCGTGGCAGCGCGGTGGAGCGGGCGCCGCGTGGCAGCGCGGGTGCCGCGTGGCAGCGCGGCGGAGCGGGCGCCGTGTGGCAGCGCGGTGGCGCGGGCGCCGTGTGGCAGCGCGGTGGCGCGTGGCGGCGGCTGCCGTGGGCGGCGCGGTGCGGCGGCCGCGTGGCGGCGCGATGGAGCGAACGCTTGGCGGCGCAGGGCGGCGCCCGCGTGGCGGCGCAGTGCGGCGGCCGCGTGGCGGCGCGCTGAAGTAAGCGCCTAGCGGCGCAGGGCGGCGCGGCGTGGCAGCGGAGCAGCAGCGGGGCAGGGCCGATTAGCCCCATTTTCTGATGAGCGTCATCGTATGAACGCGGTGCGACGGAGCGGCGGCGTAACAAAAACCTCGCGTGACAGTGTTCTGTCAGGGGTCACCACTTTAGAGGATGGCGGCGTCAATAACGTCAGTCTCTTTACAAAATTAAGGCTTTTATTTCACACCAGCACACAACAGCAAATACAATGACAATCAGAAATAGTTTCCTATTCACCTGAGGTTATAGCGTCTCTTTATAACCAAAAATCCCACGAGCACGTCCTGCTGTCACAGACGTAGCGGAGAGAAGAACGATTGACCGAGTTACCGAGTGAATGATTGAATTGAATGAGTGAGCGGTCAATCGATGGAAATCCATCGTGCCCGTGAGTGAACGATAATTACAATGTTGCCACAACCCTTTGTCTCAGCATGGCTCCGATCCATTCCATTACCGATGTCTCGATGTGTCTGCCGAGTGCTCGGTTGATACTTGTGAAGCAGGTTTTGTCAAACGCGCCCTCGATGTCTATGAATGTGCCTAGGCATACCCCTTTGTTTTGGATGGCCTTCTCCGCCTTGGTGACTACGGCGTGAAGAGCTGATTCTGTAGACTTGCCCGCACTGTATGCATGTTGGTTGCGGTGCAGCGGGGTGTTTAGAAGGGCGCCATCCCTCAGGTACCGGTCGCACACTCTCTCCAGTGTTTTCAGCATGAATGAGGTGAGACTGATCGGTCTAAAGGACTTTGCGTTAGTGTAGTCAGTCTTACCTGGTTTTGGGATCAAAGTTACCTCTACCTCTCTCCACTGAGTAGGGATGTACCTGTGTGCCAGGCAGGATTGTAGTATGGCCACCAGCGTTTCTTCCAATTTGGTTCCTCCCCATTGCAATAGGGCGGGGAAGATCCCGTCTGCGCCTGGTGCCTTGTATGGTTGAAAGCTGTCGATAGCCCAGTGTATCTTCTCAGGTGTCACCATCGTCCGGGCTATGTCCCAACAGATCTCATTTGCTGTCACGTCTGTGATTTCCCAGTGGGTCTCCCGGACGATCTGACACCCGGGGAAGTGGGTTTGGAGTAGTATTGCTTGAGCTTCCTCGGGGGAGCTCGTGTACGTATTGTCTGGTTTAAGTATAGAGCCTACCTTTTGTGACGTCCCGGAGGATAATATCTTGCTCACTCGTGTCGCCGTCGAGCAGGACTCTATGTCTGTGCAGAAGTTTCGCCAGGACGCAGTGCTCCAGAAGCGTATACGCTTCTTGTATTGCGCCTTGGCTGCCTTGTAGTTGTCCCAGTCTAGATCATTACTGGTGTTCATTGCCATGTTTAGTAATCTTCTCACTTTTTACCGAGTCCGCTGCAGCTCAGGACCCCACCAGGATTGGCCATCCTTGGGTTTAATGGGTGGGCCGGCTAGGGGACAGGTGTCATGATAACACTGCCTGATTGCAGACGTTATGTTTGTTACCTGTTGTTCGATGTCGATTATTCCGACTATTTCCTTGGGTACTTGCATGCGTTCCAGGCTGCTGGCTATAGCCTTACCGTACATCACCCGGTTGGTTCTCCTTGGGTTCCTGCGGGGTGTTTGGTCAGGTGTGTGGGCGCGTAGATCAAATCGGATCCAGCGGTGGTCTGAACCCGAGGCTTCCTCCGATACATGCCAGTTGGATACCAGCTCGGAGGCTTTGTCGGTCGCGAAAGTTAAGTCGATGATGGTTTTACAACGTCTTGTGACGTAAGTGGGCTTCGAACCTATGTTTAGGATGTTAAGGTTGGTTGAGAAAAGATAAGAAGCTAATTCCTCACCTCTGTTGTTTTCACGGTCCATTCCCCAGAGGGAGTGGTGTGCGTTTGCATCTGCGCCCATGATCAGCTCCAGTTTGAGTCGTTCGCAGTGCTGTATAAGACTAGCAGCTTGATGTGGTGGTACAGCCTCTCCGTCAGGCATGTATGCAGACGCGATTATCAGATCTGGTAATCCGCAAGTTAGGTCTGTTGCTAGTCTGATAGTCTTCAGGTCTCTGGAACAGAACTCCGTTAGGGTGTGTGTTTGTATGTTGCGGGAGTTGTAAATGCAGGTTCTGGGGTCGACCACTTCTGTATTCGATATAAGCTTACCTCCGGTGTTGTTGAGGCCGCATATGCGGTTGCCATTGACCCACGGCTCTTGGATCAGTGCAATAGCCTCGTCGTTTGTTTCCTCCAGCCATCGTCGCAGTTGAGCCGTTGCGGTACGACTGTGGTGGAGGTTGGCTTGTACGAGCCTAATTGTTCTTGGTGAAGACGACGCCATCAGTCGGCTTCTCCTCCTCCAAGAACAACTGGCTCAGGCTCCGCGACCAGGTCTCATCCGCGTCCAGGTCCGGGCAGATTTCTCCGCCGGAGGGCCGCGGGTGGCTGCAGGTCGGGGTGGTGTTCTCCGGTGCTTCCGGGTTGTTCGCCTTCGTGTCTCGACCGGCGTCTGGTGCATCACCTCTGGGGATGGGTGGGTCGTCGTCACGGGCGGCTTCCGCCGGGGGAGGTAGCTCGTTCCGGAAGCTGTTTCCCCGCCATCGGAACTTTACGTAAACGGAGCCGTAAAGATACGCGAGGCGGCGTTCACGCTTCACCATCAGTATGGCGATGTCTTCAGGAACACTGAACATGAAGAAGGTGTTCTCAGTCGTAACCACCTTCCCCGGTATCCATCGGTCCGCTTGAGCCCATTCATTTTGGTGACAAAGCATGCCGAAGATGACTTTTTTGGGTCGGTTACCGGGGATCAGAACGCCGCAGTTCACCCTCTGGGGTACATCCTCAGATCTCACGACTATGAGTGTGTCCCCCGGCACGGTGATCTTGGCTACTTCTCCCTTTAGCCACTCAAAATCTTCCTTGTCACTGTACCAAAAGCGAAGGTTCCCTTCGTGGATCATGGGTTTCTCTCGGAACACCCGGCCCTTGTGGCTGTTGTATAGCATTTCCTCGATCATCAGGTTTTCCATGGCGTTCAGCACCATATTGGCGTGGTCGCCCAGGGTGCCAGCGTTTTTGGTCGTGATGATGAGGGCCTTGTCCATTTTTGCTGCATCGGCATAGCTCGTGTCAGCCCGTAGCTTTTTATAGTCCCCCCGTGGAGAGATGGTCTCATCTAGGCGTGCCCGCTTCGATGGTCCTGCTCTCGGGTTGTCACAGGTTTGGGAAGTGGACAGTACCGCTACCAGGTCTTGGGAACCGCTCGGTTTGGTGGGGTCCTTGTCTACCGCGGTGGTGTTCGACGTGGTGTCCACCGGTTTCCTGTAGTGGCGTACGGCCTTGCTTCCAAACTTATCGTGGTCGTGCTTGCGCGGTTTGTTACGCGCGTAGCGCCTTCGTTTGGGACGGTGTTCGCCCTCCGTCAGCGGTTGAGGTGATGCCCTACCCCTAGAGGGGCCAAGTTCCTCCATCGCAGGCCGTCTGAACGGTTGGTTCTGGCGTTGGTTGGGTCGATATTCCTGCATCGTGCCCCAGCTGTTACTGATGCTGCGTAGACCCGGTGGTTCTTCTGTTTTGGTCGTCGGGTTCTTCGCTGCGGTTGGCGGTCGAGGTTGGTCGTTTGGGCGCCCCTGATCTCTTGCGCTTGGTTGCTTAACCCGTGGCAGGTAGCTCCTCGGTGCATTTGATCGAGGGCGATAATCTCCTGAGCCAGAGGTTCTTGGGGGTTCAACCCGGGGTGGGTGGCTCCTCGGAACGTCGGCCTGCCGTGGTGGCTGTAACGGCTTGTCGTTCGCTCGTTACAGCAGTTGGCCTCTTGCAAGGCAGGTGGCCTTTGCCCCCCCCAGAATACGAGGGGCAGCCCGAGCGTTGCTCGGGGAGGGATTCTCCAGCGACGCTGGTACCCTCCTGGGGTAATACTTTTTTAGGTTCACCTTCCATATTTGTTTTTTTTTTCTGCAGCCGGCAGAGCGGGGTCCTTGATGCGCCGAAGCGCCAAAGGGTTGTGGTATGGGTAGGAATTGGGGGAAAGCGGGATGGGTAGGGAGTGCATGAAAGCAGGGAGTTCGACTGATTGTTATTGTTGCATTTGTATCTGAGGGAATCAAATCAATAACGGGTGGCAACCTCGGGAAGGTTAGTGCCATCAGTCTTGTCTTGAGGGGTCATCACGAATAACGCTGCCCTTAAGGCCATTCTGCCAACTTGTTGATTGGGATTTATCAACAAGATAGGTGTGCATCTAATTCAAGGAACAGAGAAGCGGTGCAGGGGAAAAAAAAAGAAAGCGCGGGAAAATTAAGTTAGAATTAGACCCACCCCCACCCATGTCAGAGGCCTTATGGGCGGCTTGATAACTTCTGACAGTAAGGCCTGCCACTGTCTTACAATCTTCCACCAACCCGGACTTGGCCCCCGTGGTAGAGTATGGCCTAACCTTCCTACGATGCAGGAAGAGACCCGTGCTCCACCAGTGGGGGCATACAAGGGTTGCTACCATACATTTAATGGCTACCGTGTTTATTATTTAAGTTGGTTCCAAACAGAGAATTTACTATATTATTTCTTAATGTTTAATGAAGAACTTGTGAATAATACCTCATTAAGGGGACCATGTTTAGTTATGTATTAAACGGGTTTAATCATGATTAGTTTTTAGGTAAAACGTAATTACCTTAATTTCCGACGTGACCACGACAACTGTAACGCAGCTGAACGGTCAGGAATTAAGGTAATTACGTTTTACTTAATACATGTCATAATCGCGATAAGATCCGATTAATATATAACTATCTATGAGCGTCGCGAATCATTGGAAAATACTGGAGACTATGATAAAACTGGGACGGTACCAGGTAGTGGCTTTGACGCTTAATTTAATAATGTTCATAAATATTTGGGTATCTTGTAGAATATTTTTTATACCACACCCACTCAGAAAGTGTCTCATTGCTCATTCCTAAACGGGTTTCAAAGTTTGTAATTTCTCCCTTATAAATGTGCGGCGGGAAAAGTTACATAGAATTTCATTTCTGCCCTGCTACGCAGTTGTATGAAAATTTAGTCCTGTCCTGATAGCCTTCTTTTGTTTTTTGCAGCGAACAGAAAAAATACAAACGTCAAGTTTCAAAAAAGTTTCATATCGAATTAAAAAAGGTTACATAACTAACAAAATTATTCTCATTATACTACTTTTATTTTTAATGCACTAACCCGTACTAAGGACGATTTTGAAAACTGTGTAAAGAGGTTCGAAATTTCACTGATGCCGGTGAGTCGCCCATTAGCTCAGTTGGAAAGAGCGCTGGCACGGATAGCCAGAGGTCGCGGGTTTTAATCCCGGCGTGGGTGGAATTTTCAGCCTCTAAATAGGTTTTTAAAGTTATTCTCATTTTTTATATCAGTTTCTTTTGTGAGTTTTTACTAGGCTCATTTAATAGTATAAATTTGATGCCACAAACATTCATATAAAAGTGTACTAAAAGATCTTCAATAGTTAGATAGAGTATAAAAATATATTTTTATTATTCGAAACCGAAATAAATGAATGTGTATGATGTATTTTCGGAATTCTGAATCGATATTTCTAAACGGAATTCCTACTGTTTGTGGCCACCCTAAGTGTCCTTGCAATTTTTTCACAACTTGGTTAGAACCAAATATAACTTTTCACAGTGTCGAGTGAATTCATTAAGGTTCGGTCCAGCAGTCGTTAGCGGTTTGCGAGACAGCTTACTGAAATAATACTCCGGAGCCCTGACTGCTTCAATGCAAGAATATTTATGAGCAATGTTTAAGCCCTTCCAATGGTCGTATGCCTAATTAAATTAACAAAACAGGAAAGGTGTCTTTTAGTATTTCTCAGTGAATCGCGATGTTTATTCATAGTTATGATATTAACGGGTCTAATCGCGACTATTTATTAGGTAAACCGTAATTGATTGTAGTCACCACTTCAGTCTACCAGTGAACATGGAATTGAGGTAATCACGTTTAACCTAATAAATAATCAATCCACTCTATCCAAAGGTTGTCTGAAAGAGATCGCTCTTAGCGATTAGACCGCCAATTGTATAACATTACAACAACATCTCATCAACATCTCATGTTTGTATTCTTTTTTCTGGTTATGCAATAAAGTGTTCTCAATATATATATATATATCTAATCGCGATTAGACCTATTTAATATATACATTATATCTTTTAATCAATTATTATATCAGCATGTAGTCGTCTACTAATAATTTTCATTATTAGTTGCATTAGAGTTACTTTAGCCACGTAACATAAAAACGCTCTCACAAATCGATCGCTGTGACATCACAACCAGCTTGGGATGCCTGTAAACGAGCATTAAACAATATAAAACTTTGTGCTACATACATTATAAAATAATAGTTTTAAAGTGCCTGCATCCTTGCTCTACGAGTACATCTTTGATGGATAACGTTCTATAGAAAGACTAAACGAAAAAAATATTTAAATGATTTATTTTTTCTCGGCGTTTCTCTATATTTTTTATGGTATAAATATAATATAATCCAATAATGGTATGTATATATGTCTAATATTTATTACATTAAATAAAACAATTTTTCCGGTCTTGTTTCCCAAACATACCTTTCCAAGAAATAGTCCTGCAGACACCTTATTAACAAACCCCTCTATAGTATTTAATTACTGATTCAATTTGTAGCGCATAATAACCACTAAGACTCGTCACTCTAGGGTAGACAGGTATTGCATGCGGTACATTTTGACAAATAAACCTTGCTTTACAACATTTTACATGCCGACGCTAATTATACACAGCACTAATACCTATAATAGGCAGGTAGGGACAACCTGCAATCAAGCATTTGAAATAATTGTCTGGGAGTATTTCCATGTTCGTGATGTCGTTGTCTAGTTCTCAACATAGTTGTTACCTAGTAGTCTATATCGGGACTAAGGCAAGTGATTCTATCGTGGGCAGTTACTATAGTTATAATCGATTACATACCTACATATCTCGCGAAGAACCGACTACCGTTGGAGTAAACGTGTTCTTGAGTGGAGACCGCAACTTGGCAAACGTAGTGAACGACGCCCTCCGACCAGGTGGGATGACGATCTGCGAAAAACTGCCGGCAGATGCTGGATGCGGCAAGCTGAAGACAGGGCGCTATGGCGCTTATTGGGGGAGGGCTATGTCCATCAGTGGACTACATAAAGAAGCCTGAAGAAGAAGACATACATACATAAACCCACGCCTGTAGTTAATTAGACCTGAGGTTTCTGCACTTAGCCTCATAGATAGATAGATAGATAGAGAACTCTTTATTGCACAACCAGAAAAATATTACAACCATGATTAAGAATCATCATCTAAGTAATGTTATACAATTGGCGGTCTTATCGCTAAGAGCGATCTCTTCCAGACAACCTCATAGTTGGGACACTGTACTTAGCTAGCGCTGAGGAACGTTAAATCTTCAGACTCTAGGGTTTCCTTACGGTGTTTTCCTTCACCGTCATAATATTGCTACTTTAGGTAATAGTAACTTAGAAAATCAAAGTCATCTGTACGTGCTGGGATTCAAATAACTCTTCACTAATGTACATAACTTAGAAAATAATCTTTCGAATCCACGACCTCGCGGTTGAGAAGTCGGCGTTATACACCGCCCCGCTACCACCACGTCACTGACGCTGTATTCCAGAGGGGTTGGCAGACGAGAGATTGCCATTGTACCTATTATTTTGTAACTGCAGTTTCTGTAGGTAATTATTGTACTCCGGTGTACAATCAAGTATATTTTATATTATTTTGTCACGCTCCAAAAACCCTTTTGATACATCAAGATTCATTAGTAGCTGCAAGCACGCACGGTGAGCAGGCTTTTATTTTACCTTTGCTCGAGAGAGATTCAAAACGTACAGGCTAAGCATACAGGTGTACGATATCAACTCTTTATATGTCCCCACTGTTCGGGCACGGGTCTCTTCCTGTATCGCAGGAAGGTTAGGCCATACTCCACCACGGGGCCCAAGTCCGGGTTAATGGAGGATTGTCAGACATTGGCGGGGATTACTGTCAGAAGTTATCCCGCCGCCTATAAAGCCTCCGTTACACGACTGCCATTATATGACGGCCGGCACCAACGGCTTAACGTGCCTCGCGAAGCACGGAAGCGCTCGAAGAAAATGCTACTAGTGGTAGTCACGGGAACGTCACCCCTCCAGGACCTGACCTTTTTTTTACACTTCGTAGGTTGGATAGTCGGTTAAGGTAGACGAATTTAAAAAAAAAACCTTTAAAAGTACTAGTACAAATATTATTAATGCGGAAGTCTGCCCTTCCAGATGCGAAACCGAAATGACTGGAGATATTTAGATATAAGATAAGGAAATAGATTGCATTAAAGGTCATAGGGCCAATTTCTGAATTGAGAATTTCACAAAGCAAATATTAGTTAACTGTAGTACCTACTGTCTCTTCGAATATCTAAGATAACATCATGATAGAACGTTACTTTTTTTAGACACGTTATAAAACTTTATTTCATGTAGTTAGTTAACAGCAAACGTTACTTAAGTATTTAATTAGTGTATTTCTCAATTCGGACACCAGCCGATACACTATCTTCTATCTTAATGTAGTAGTTGACATAGTTATTTATTTATTCTTGTCATTCAGTATTTACAAGAAAGAATACTTTCGCTAAAATGTACGTAATTTTTAAAGTACTTTTACTTCCCGTAGCATAACCTTGGGACCCCTGAATACACACAGGAGCGTCCAAGCGATGATTCTAGATTTTATATAAAATCTAGAATCCCAAATACGTCAAAATGATGTCTTCTAAGCCAACGCGTGGTGGAATTATTTGGCAAATTATATCAACCCCCTAATTCATACGGGTTAAAATCCATTACACACCTACTTCAACCAAACAATTTGTCTAATCACACTGCATGACTTAACCCGCTAACATATCATCACAAAAAATAATAAAAATATGGAATAAATAACGATTATTTTACGTGCGCCATAAAAGGCTAGGCACAACAATAGCTATTCAGCCAACTGCAACGTAACGGTTGGTGTAAAAATACTCGCTGCATGTACCATGGATTAGTTAATCGTATTAGAATCTATTGTGCGAGGATACAATGGTGCCTATTGAACCCCTCTGCCATGGAACAGAAGTTAAAAATATGTGAGTGGTTTCACTAGCTTCTCACAATTAAAACTGTTTTATACGGATTTTACTCGTTTCTCGGGCACTTTTTCAGGTGCCGTGGTCTCGGATGACTGACCGGGACCACGGCACCTGAAAAAGTGCCGAAACGTCGGAAAATTGCAAAAGATATAATAAACAAGTAAAATCCTTATAAAAGCAGTTTTAATTATGTCTAAAGCTCGTGTTAATCTTAGAAAATACTATAGCTTCTCACACCAAATTATGTGAAAAACTTTTTTATATGTATTAGTTCGTCCTCAGCGTAGGACGACCTGTAACCAAGTGGAGTGATGACATTAGCAAAGCGGTGGGCAGGGACTGGAAGAGGAGATCCGAAGATTGGGCTCAGTGGCGTGTCTTAGGAGAGGCCTATATCCAGCAGTGGACTAACACCAGCTGATTATGATGATGATTATAAATGAGATGTCGCAAGTGATGTAGATTTAAGGATATTCTTTAATGCACGCAGACATTACATTTTATTTTCTAAGGTTAACACGAGTACTAGACATAATTAAAACTGTTTTTATACGGATTTAACTCGTATATTATATTTTTAAAATTTTCCGACGTTTCGGCACTTTTACAGGTGCCGTGGTCTCGGATGACTGAGGTGATAGGCGTCTTTTTGAAAGCATGAACTGCTAATTTACTACCCTCGGCAAAAATTACTAAAGTTAATTATGAAGTTACGTTCCAAAATAGGTAAATCAATTATTTTATATAAAGTTAACAATATTGATTATCAGTAATTGAAGTTAAAAAATCAATTTATAAACCAATTATTTTACATGAGCTAACGTCCGAAACGTCGGAAAATTTTAAAAATATAATAAACGAGTGAAATCCGTATAAAAACCGTTTTAATTAGACATTACATTACCAGAATTGAATAAATAAAATTAAACAATAGTATTGACTTCACAACACAATCAGTTATCCTGGTCCCTAATTAGAAATAAATCAGATCAGATCTAAATTATTATGTCTCTATGATGATCAGAGATCAAATACAAAGAAAGCCAAATTGTTATACATTAAACAGGGCTAATCGCGAAGCGCTCGTGGCCTAGGCGAACCGAGTGATTGGAATCAATCACTTGGTTAACATAATATAACATTTACACACAGGCACATACATTGCTTCTGGCCCCACACTAGGATACCCTGTGTCGTGGGAGGCAGAAACAACGACATCACAAACATGTAAACATCCAAGACCTGGACTTTTTTTTTTGTTTCCAGCCGGGATTCGAACCCGGGACCTCTTGCATGGTAGGCAGACGCGCTACCGCTACGCCACAGAGGTCGTCAAGCAACAACGGTTAAGCAACAACGGTTAAGCAACAACAGGCTTGGTCAGGTACAGGATGGATGAGCGTCCCGTGACTACCGCTAGTGGCATTTTTCCGAGCGCTTCCGTGCTTTGCGAGGCACGTTAAGCCGTTGGTGCCGGCTGTCATATAATGGCAGTCCTTAAGCCATGTCAGAGGTCATATGGGCGGCTTGACAACTTCTGACAGTAAGGCCCGCCACTGTTTTGCAATCCTCCACCAACCCGGACTTGGCCCCCGTGGTGGAGTATGGCCTAACGTTCTTTCAATGCAGGAAGAGACCCGTGCTCCAGCAGTGGGGACATATAAGGGTTGATAACGAAATCGCGATTCGTTCGGTAAAATTAATTCAGGATCTGGGAGCCGATTCTCGCCCATGCGAATTGAAAGCGTAGACGCAAAATATTCGAACACATTTGTCGCATAAAAATAAGATAAAATAACTCGACAGTGTCATTAGACATTTATTTTCTCATTCGAATTCAATCTAGCATGGCGTTCAGAATACAGATTTTGTCTCTCGCTAGACTTTTTATGTAGTCAAGTCATAAGCCTTGAGAGTCGTATACGAATTATTTGCTAATAAAGTGAGAACTGGGTCCCTAATCAGTTTAACGTTCATCTTCGTGTGTGTATCGCGATACTAATGAAAGCCATAAAAAAACCGGGCTATATATTAAACGGGTCCAATCGCGATTATTTAATAGGTAAAATGTAGTAATCTTATTTCCCGACGTTAGGAAATACTAAAAACAGGGCTGCCATTTGCTCACCCACAAATTGAGCAACTCCAAAAGGTAATTGTAACCGTTCATAAAGGGGTGAACTGACCCGTTTTTTTTAAATATTTGTACTTCAGGATACGCTACTGTTTTATTTATAGCAGCTGATGGTCACGAGGGCGGTTCTAATAAAAAGGAAATGCCACCACGTGCGTGACCGCAGTGCAGGCTTTATGTATATTAAGTATACTTCCACTTCTTCAACCTTTTGATGCTTCATATTCTGGAAATATTATGATGCAAAATCGATGAGGACGGAATTTTAATCTGATATTAACTCCAAATTTTTTAATTAGTGGAATATTTCCGCGGCTTGGGGCAAGCCACTCGATAGATCAAGCCATCCACTTAATAAAATATTGCACATATTGATACCTACTAATTTTAACTTTCAATTGACCTACTTTGTTTCGCAATTTTGTAGGTTAACATCTCCTTCTGTGTTCTCGAACGATTTAAGTAAGTAATGAGTGAAATGGCGTACTCATGTATACTTATAGCTTGGAAACGGACTCTCAGAAAGGCTTTATTGCGTGCTTACGGTTTCCGAGGTCGTAATGGTCGAGCGCGATTTTGCTGACAAATAAATAAGTTCGCCCTTGGCTCGGAAAGGGAATATCCCTTTGCTGTCTGCAAAATTTGAGAGCGAACTACAATTGTTAACTTGTCTCTGTTTGTTTGCCGTTAATGTATTAAGCTTAATAATATTTGGGAAAACTTCGAGAAGTATCTTCATCATCAGTAAAGGAAAACATCGATTAGAAACCAGAATGTCTGAGGTTTTCAAAAATCTCAGCGATAGAAATTCATCATGTCGAGGTGGGCACGCGTGCTAATTAAGCCCATAGAGACTATGGGCTTAGTTACCACGCGTGCTAAACAGCCTCAGTTTTCCTCACTCCTCCGAGGAAATGCCTGTGCACTACAGTGAGACGTATACGGAAGACATAAAAAAAGTTAGGTTAAGTTGGTCGGAGCGGAGTTTTTTCATTGCCTTATTCTCTACTATGTCAACTTTTAAGGCTGTAGTTACGTGGAGCATGTTGTTTATGTGGCTCTATTTAGCTTTTTCGGGATTGTAATAAAATGAGTGTACTTTAGATTAATGTGGTCTAATGGTTTGTTGAATAATTAAATTGCGGATATTCAAGGTATTTTTTTCTTAGCCTGCACTCAAAACTCAGTTTGAAGTGAGAAAATGTGATTCTAATATAAATTTAATTTTGAAAACAACTTTTTTTTACTAAAAACTACGTATAAGTAAACAAACACAAGCTAAAAATCTTAGAAATCGATGTCATTACCGTTTCCTACGTTACAGGCTGTGCGTACGGAGCATTGATTAATTAGTCACTTTAATTTTACTGCAATCGCACCAAAAGATCAATGAGCTACTTAAGTAACTTAGTTCCTACTTACATTGTAACCATAATTTACTGGCGTTAAATAAATGCTTTTTACATTTCATTTTTCCAATCTCGAGCCCACACCGATTCTTAACTGATCAAATGCAATAAACATTCTAAACTGTTGTTTCGTTCCCATGTTTTATGAAATACGCCACTAAGCAAACAAAATTAGCACTGCATTCCGAAAACACACTCCCAGCTCCCGAAATTCGGCTCACTACAATACATTACGGTTGAAAAAGGGCAACTTTTTACAAAGGAAAACAGACCCCGCAACAAGCCGCCGAGTCCGTGTTGACTGCGGGTTGTAGCGGTTTATGAGAGCACATTAACAACACGCCCTCCGAGGACAAGTTTACGCATTTGTTACACCGCCTCTACACACGTATTGCTGGACTTAAGCTGAACAAATGTTATGTAAACATGGCTTCCACACAACACAATCACGCAATGCAATTTTAAATTTTATTCTAAAAAATAAAGCAATGCAATTTTTTAAATTACCTAATGGTATTAGGCCTACTAAAATGTTAGGTTGGTATTAGGCCTACTAAGATGTCCTGGACAAGCCTACTCCATGTAAAACAATGTCGCATAGACTATGGCGTCCGAGTGACCCCTTTAACCAGCTAGTGTGAGTGCCGGTGCCACTCGACGCTGTCGAAATCAACTTTTGGCGAAAACCGAAGCCTACTCTAGAGCCCGAGGTATATTCTAAAAGCTAACAGACTGTATGTCTCCATCATGTTATTATAAATAAATCATTAAAAAAATGAAGGATGTAAGTTAGCAAGCATTTTCCTTACGGAAAATTGTTATTTTAATAAGTAAGAGTGTTTATATAGTTTAAAATAATTTAATAAAGCATCGGGTAGTTTGCTTTACTGTTACATCTCAAACATCTGCACTACACAATATTTTCGTATTCCAATTCAATAATAATCAAACAATAATTTGTAAGGATCAAAATTGTTCATTGGACATACATAACCTCACGCCTGTATCCCAGAGGGGTAGGCAGAGACCAGGGACTGCCACTTGCTACGATCGTGACAGATCTTTCTTCACCTTCGCTTCATCAACGACAAACTATCTGAGAAGAAATTATAGAACCAAAGTTATTTCCAACACTAACTCTAATTGGGGTGTCATAGGTATTGCGCGTTCTAATAGGAATGTTTAGGTAATTGTCATTAAATACATAAATAATCAATTGTACGTGTGTATGTCACTGAATTCCTCCTAAACGGATCAACAGATTTGAATGAATTTTTCAAATCTGTTTCGGCAGATGGCGCTAAATGCAAGACAACGTCTGCTGGGTTGGCTAGAATTTAAAAATTATGATTGTTTCGTATTGTATTCGAGTTTTAAATTAGAGTGGTCTGAGTGCTTAACTTTTTGAGTGAAGTTGATTGAAATTGATGTAGGCATGAGTAAGTTATAAAACACATTACTATATTTTACAAATTATGTTTTAATAAACCAACAATATCTTCATGGCTTTACAAAGGCATACTTATTGTAGTTTTTGCTCGACAAATATTTAGTTAGGTTTTATAACGTATAAAACTTAAAATTGGTGTTTCACGTCTGATTACCATGCTGGAGGAGGTTGTACAGCGTTAATACAAAACAGAAAAAAATCTATTTAAATAAAGAACAAATGAACCATAGGTTTTCAGAAGTACGATGTATATACAGTCTATTCTTACTTGTCCAATTTAGTAAACAAGATTCTACCCTTAAACTGTGACTTTTTAGTCCTATCATGAACTATGTTTATAAAATTGGCAGCGTGTTATCTAAAACAGTGTTCCAAGTTACTTCATTTATGGAAGTATGGCAGTTTTGGACTAAAAAGTCACAGTTTAAGGGTAGAATCTTGTTTAATAAATTGGACAAGTATGAATAAATAGACTGTATAAGGAACTATGTAAGGAACGTAGAGCTAAAGACGTTGTAGATGGCAAACTCTAGCCTTTTACAATGTTTAACGAATTGCGCGTTTTATAAGTAATTGAAATATAGGTACGTGTATGAAGTTGTGCAAAATGATTACAAATAAAATAAAATAAATTTATTTCAGGTTACAAGACCCATATTTACATAAATCAACCACAACAGTACACAGCCAATACATGCAGCCAAATTATTCCAAATAATGTACAAAATGTCCTATTAGTCCTAATAGTGTAAAATTGTCCTTGGCACGGGTTAGTGCATTAAAAATTATATAATATACAAAATGGCCAAAACAAAAATTTTCAAAAACATTTCAGCGGATTATCGAACATCCACAAATTCTTCGAACGAATAAACTAGTGAATTCGAAGAAAATAAGCGTGCTTCAACACTTACATAACACAACGTAATCTTCAAGCGAAATTCTTCCAAAAGCTGAACTCAGAGCAACAGCTGTCAAATAACCTTACATTGCTATTTTTAAAGGCACTTACAACGAGTTTCCAATGAGAAATGAGCGCACCATATGAAAATCCGGAGCAATGGAGCGGAACAATAGACCACGATGCTTGTCCATTTCCAATCTTTCAGTTTAATGAGGTATTTTCCCATTTTACATTTTCCATTCTTGCGCTCTCGACGCAAAAACGTTTTCATTGTGTAAGCAAAGGAGCACGGTACAGATAAAGCTGCCACTAATTTGAAAGCTTACGTTTCTGACATGGTTTTTCTTGTGATTCTTTAATTAACGGATCGGATAAATGGTAGCAAGCTATTTACAGTAAGTACTTAAAGTGTTGGTATGGTAGATAGGTACAGTAAGCACATACAATCAGAGCATATTTTGTTTGATCAAAATCAAATTTTAAAATTAACTTCAGAAAATAATCGTTGTGTAAAAGTTAAACTAAAAGGAGACGGATACACTTTCATACATTCTTGGGCCTGGGTGTAAAAAGGTGAAAGAGATGTCAATTTAGAGCTTATATATTAGCAAACCATCTCGGAAAATTCTGCGGATTTTGGCAATCTGAGAGGAGAGTTATAAGACATTTAGTAAAAGGGAGGCTATGCAACAAGCTGATAGTGAAACTTATACTAAACTTATCCGTGTCCGTACAAGTTAAGCAATATCGTAAGTCTGTAAAAGAAAGCACTGGTCGGAGAATTATAATAACGAAAACAACAGGAAACACACTCAAAACGCACTAAACGATACGCGAAGACGCTCTATTATTCTGAGGTCACGCCTGTCACTGTTAGCACAGACCAAGGATGTTTTTCTTGGCACAGACACAGATTAAAAATACAGTTGACAAACATGGTTATTAATCGATCCGTAAACGAGAATCAATTTAAAGATTTATTTTCATCAAGTTAATATTTGAATTTTTTTAAACTGTTGACATTAAGTATGTTATAATGTATTTATTTAATTTGATTGAATCAATCATCTGGTACAGGTGTTTTTTATTTAATACATGCAGACTAATTGATTAAAGTAATCGGTATCCTATTTTATTAGGGACATAAACTTATTTTTATGATTTCTCGTCTCCCAGATTGTGAATTGAGCTCATTTTTTATATTTTAAAATAGAAAAATATAACGTTTTTTTTAAACCATGTCTCAACTATTTACAATCGGGCCCAGAAATCCCCGTCTCCTTTTACGTAAAACTTCGAATGGTTCGCAAAGTTGCAGTTATAGTTTTACATCATTGCGGGCTTAAGCAGGATCATTTTGCATCGTATACCTACAAAATAATTTCAGCATCTAGTCTGGTCTTCCCGATGTAAATCGTGAAGTACTTGCAACAACACCTGCGGTTTGGCATACAGTTATGCCACATACCTACTACGATACTACGACTACTACGACTACTACGATATAGGGTCTAATTACGCTCACCTAATCCGGTCAGAATCCTGAAATTTGCGATAGAAATTTGTATGGGATTTGACAGTTAGACGATTTGAATCGCTCAGGATGCGGTGCGCGTAATATAGGAGCTGGCCATCTAAGGAAGGAAAGTCGTCGCCATTCCCACGGGACTCAGACTTGGGACTTTACTTATAAAACACACGTAAGTTAGTGGTTTTTGTTCTATTTTGTTATTTCGTCATCTTGTAGTCATGGTAGAGAATGTTTTGAGTAAATTCCGGTGGAAAACGTGATATAGTTTAAAATAGTTTCCAGCTGATAAAATATGGTCGGTGCTTAATCATCACTCTGAGCGAAAAGAAAAGGATCTATTTTGTTTTAGACGTAAAACCATGTCTTCATTGTTTACATTCAGCACTTGATTTATTCATCTGTAGCTTGTCGTTTGTGTAATCCAACCACATGCATAGGTATATAATGTTTAGCAGTTCAAGCTATTTTCAGCAATAAATTTTGTTTCGTTATTAATATTACTACTATGCTGCTATAGTTACTCCACTGTAACTATAGCGTCGATATTGATTGATATCAACCCTTTTATGTCCCTACTGCTGGGACACGGGTCGCTTTCTGCATCGCAGGAAGGTTAGACCATACTCCACCACGGGGGCCAAGTCCGGGTTGCTGGATGATTGTAACTTAGCCTCTAACATGGGTAGTTTGATAACTTCTGACATCATATATAGATACACACACACGAGCATGTGTGTATGTTCACACATATCTTACGTGCGTACAACATAACCCACCTTTGCTTTCACAGTCGGGTACAAATGAGTGGTCCTCTAGGGGAATAGAGTCCCAGAGATGTGGCGTCATGACGTCACAGGACTCGCGAGACGACAGGATCGTGTTTTATCTTATTTATGCCTTCCTCCTCGAGCACATATTGCATTCTGTGCCTTGACTGCTACCGGTAGCATAGAAACACTGTTTTACGCGGCGCGATGCTCACTTTTCATTTTGACCTTTTGTACAGAGTTACATGTTGAGCTCAAATTGTTGAGGACCCTTCCATTACTTCATTTCGGATAAAAATTATACTGTTATTGCAACAATCTTAAAGTCCCGAAAAAATATTTTTAAGAAACAACCGAATAGTTAGGAGACCTACGTATTTTTAACCGACTGCCCTTGAAGGGTTATATTTTTCGAATATATGTGGTATGCATTTATAGTTCTTTGTTATGCTCTGTAGCCTCTACGGCTAAATGGATTTTAGCTTGAGAGGTGCTGTTCGTTTCGTCTTAACTATGGGAGTGATACTATTAATTTTTATTACGCAGTCTTGAGTTATTGTTTGTTTTTTTTTTATAATTCACTGTTATTTATGATAACCATTATATTGACTGCGTTTTTCCTAATCTCTATATACTCGCCTGAGAGCCAGTGAATCTTACATTGCGAGTTTCACAGGGCGATCATACAGTGCCTATTACTGAATTATAAACTTTCGGGCTCTAAGGTGAGCGTGTACAGCCGCCATGAAATGTAATTATTGATCCTTCGTCAACTGAATCTATGTTGTAAGCTGTCAAAGACACGCTTATTTAAAATATGAAATGTTATACTATTTTTATTTGTAATGCACTAACCCGTGCTAAGGACAATTTTAAAAACCTATTTAGAGGCTAAAAATTCCACCCATGCCGGGATTCGAACCCGCAATCTCATGCAGCCAAATTATTCCAAATAATGTACAAAATGTCCTATTAGTCCTAATAGTGTAAAATTGTCCTTGGCACGGGTTAGTGCATTAAAAATTATATAATATACAAAATGGCCAAAACAAAAATTTTCAAAAACATTTCAGCGGATTATCGAACATCCACAAATTCTTCGAACGAATAAACTAGTGAATTCGAAGAAAATAAGCGTGCTTCAACACTTACATAACACAACGTAATCTTCAAGCGAAATTCTTCCAAAAGCTGAACTCAGAGCAACAGCTGTCAAATAACCTTACATTGCTATTTTTAAAGGCACTTACAACGAGTTTCCAATGAGAAATGAGCGCACCATATGAAAATCCGGAGCAATGGAGCGGAACAATAGACCACGATGCTTGTCCATTTCCAATCTTTCAGTTTAATGAGGTATTTTCCCATTTTACATTTTCCATTCTTGCGCTCTCGACGCAAAAACGTTTTCATTGTGTAAGCAAAGGAGCACGGTACAGATAAAGCTGCCACTAATTTGAAAGCTTACGTTTCTGACATGGTTTTTCTTGTGATTCTTTAATTAACGGATCGGATAAATGGTAGCAAGCTATTTACAGTAAGTACTTAAAGTGTTGGTATGGTAGATAGGTACAGTAAGCACATACAATCAGAGCATATTTTGTTTGATCAAAATCAAATTTTAAAATTAACTTCAGAAAATAATCGTTGTGTAAAAGTTAAACTAAAAGGAGACGGATACACTTTCATACATTCTTGGGCCTGGGTGTAAAAAGGTGAAAGAGATGTCAATTTAGAGCTTATATATTAGCAAACCATCTCGGAAAATTCTGCGGATTTTGGCAATCTGAGAGGAGAGTTATAAGACATTTAGTAAAAGGGAGGCTATGCAACAAGCTGATAGTGAAACTTATACTAAACTTATCCGTGTCCGTACAAGTTAAGCAATATCGTAAGTCTGTAAAAGAAAGCACTGGTCGGAGAATTATAATAACGAAAACAACAGGAAACACACTCAAAACGCACTAAACGATACGCGAAGACGCTCTATTATTCTGAGGTCACGCCTGTCACTGTTAGCACAGACCAAGGATGTTTTTCTTGGCACAGACACAGATTAAAAATACAGTTGACAAACATGGTTATTAATCGATCCGTAAACGAGAATCAATTTAAAGATTTATTTTCATCAAGTTAATATTTGAATTTTTTTAAACTGTTGACATTAAGTATGTTATAATGTATTTATTTAATTTGATTGAATCAATCATCTGGTACAGGTGTTTTTTATTTAATACATGCAGACTAATTGATTAAAGTAATCGGTATCCTATTTTATTAGGGACATAAACTTATTTTTATGATTTCTCGTCTCCCAGATTGTGAATTGAGCTCATTTTTTATATTTTAAAATAGAAAAATATAACGTTTTTTTTAAACCATGTCTCAACTATTTACAATCGGGCCCAGAAATCCCCGTCTCCTTTTACGTAAAACTTCGAATGGTTCGCAAAGTTGCAGTTATAGTTTTACATCATTGCGGGCTTAAGCAGGATCATTTTGCATCGTATACCTACAAAATAATTTCAGCATCTAGTCTGGTCTTCCCGATGTAAATCGTGAAGTACTTGCAACAACACCTGCGGTTTGGCATACAGTTATGCCACATACCTACTACGATACTACGACTACTACGACTACTACGATATAGGGTCTAATTACGCTCACCTAATCCGGTCAGAATCCTGAAATTTGCGATAGAAATTTGTATGGGATTTGACAGTTAGACGATTTGAATCGCTCAGGATGCGGTGCGCGTAATATAGGAGCTGGCCATCTAAGGAAGGAAAGTCGTCGCCATTCCCACGGGACTCAGACTTGGGACTTTACTTATAAAACACACGTAAGTTAGTGGTTTTTGTTCTATTTTGTTATTTCGTCATCTTGTAGTCATGGTAGAGAATGTTTTGAGTAAATTCCGGTGGAAAACGTGATATAGTTTAAAATAGTTTCCAGCTGATAAAATATGGTCGGTGCTTAATCATCACTCTGAGCGAAAAGAAAAGGATCTATTTTGTTTTAGACGTAAAACCATGTCTTCATTGTTTACATTCAGCACTTGATTTATTCATCTGTAGCTTGTCGTTTGTGTAATCCAACCACATGCATAGGTATATAATGTTTAGCAGTTCAAGCTATTTTCAGCAATAAATTTTGTTTCGTTATTAATATTACTACTATGCTGCTATAGTTACTCCACTGTAACTATAGCGTCGATATTGATTGATATCAACCCTTTTATGTCCCTACTGCTGGGACACGGGTCGCTTTCTGCATCGCAGGAAGGTTAGACCATACTCCACCACGGGGGCCAAGTCCGGGTTGCTGGATGATTGTAACTTAGCCTCTAACATGGGTAGTTTGATAACTTCTGACATCATATATAGATACACACACACGAGCATGTGTGTATGTTCACACATATCTTACGTGCGTACAACATAACCCACCTTTGCTTTCACAGTCGGGTACAAATGAGTGGTCCTCTAGGGGAATAGAGTCCCAGAGATGTGGCGTCATGACGTCACAGGACTCGCGAGACGACAGGATCGTGTTTTATCTTATTTATGCCTTCCTCCTCGAGCACATATTGCATTCTGTGCCTTGACTGCTACCGGTAGCATAGAAACACTGTTTTACGCGGCGCGATGCTCACTTTTCATTTTGACCTTTTGTACAGAGTTACATGTTGAGCTCAAATTGTTGAGGACCCTTCCATTACTTCATTTCGGATAAAAATTATACTGTTATTGCAACAATCTTAAAGTCCCGAAAAAATATTTTTAAGAAACAACCGAATAGTTAGGAGACCTACGTATTTTTAACCGACTGCCCTTGAAGGGTTATATTTTTCGAATATATGTGGTATGCATTTATAGTTCTTTGTTACGCTCTGTAGCCTCTACGGCTAAATGGATTTTAGCTTGAGAGGTGCTGTTCGTTTCGTCTTAACTATGGGAGTGATACTATTAATTTTTATTACGCAGTCTTGAGTTATTGTTTGTTTTTTTTTTATAATTCACTGTTATTTATGATAACCATTATATTGACTGCGTTTTTCCTAATCTCTATATACTCGCCTGAGAGCCAGTGAATCTTACATTGCGAGTTTCACAGGGCGATCATACAGTGCCTATTACTGAATTATAAACTTTCGGGCTCTAAGGTGAGCGTGTACAGCCGCCATGAAATGTAATTATTGATCCTTCGTCAACTGAATCTATGTTGTAAGCTGTCAAAGACACGCTTATTTAAAATATGAAATGTTATACTATTTTTATTTGTAATGCACTAACCCGTGCTAAGGACAATTTTAAAAACCTATTTAGAGGCTAAAAATTCCACCCATGCCGGGATTCGAACCCGCAATCTCTGGCTATCCATGACAGCGCTCTTCCAATTGAGCTAATGGGCGACTCACCGGCATCAGTGAAATTTCGAACCTCTTTACACTATTCTCTGTATTACGTACAGGCAGCGACATCTAGCTTAAATAAATTGCATCACTTACAGCCCCGACTACCTACTTTGCAGTTAGGTTTTACATCGGTATGATATCACTGTACCCACATGATTACACTATTTTTATTTTTAATGCACTAACCCGTGCTTTTTAGCCTCTAAAACCTATTTAGAGGCTAAAAAGAGGCTTTTTTTTAAATTGTCCTGAGCACGACAGAGCGCTGGCACGGATAGCCAGAGGTTGCGGGTTCGAATCCCGGCATGGGTGGAATTTTTAGCCTCTAAATAGGTTTTGTTAAAAATGTTGTAAATACACTTAACTTATTAAACTGGGTAAAAGTTTTCTGTTTTGGTTATAAAAGGCACATTGTTGTCACGAATACGTAAAGGGTTTTGATTCCCGACATGTCCCAATGAAACTGTTTTCTAAATTATGCACATCTGTGGAGTTATAGAAGCAGTCGCTAACGGTGAAGGGAAACATCGTAAGGAATCCTAGGGTCTAAAGAATTAACATACCTCAGCACTTGCTACGTAAAATAACTCAACTATCAGGCTAGGTGCAGGAAATGAGTGAATGAATAAATAAATATAATTTTTTATTGCACTAAAAACAAGTTGCACCTTCGTACAAAAGACGAGCTTAATAGTAGATAGTATTTTCTTCTATCTTGTCCCGTTGAAGTGGAGAGTGGAAGGAGTAGTGTCAGGAAACAAAATCTTATGTCTAACTACGTATAAAAAATCAATAAACAAGAAAAAAGCTTTCCAAATACTCTTAGAAACTACATAATTATAATTCACTTATTTTAAGACTAGGTAGCGCTGATTTTATTCTTAATTGCGGTTTGATCCTGTTCATAATGCCATGATGATTATGATAATTGTGCTATTTGAAGAGTTTCATAATTTTTTCTAAGATTTGCCCATAAATCTTGACCAAATTTGCATTCACTATATTTATTTTTATTTATTTAGCCTATAAACGAAACGTGATACTGCAGGGCACAGGCTTTCTCCTCGAGAAAGAGTACGGGCTTAATTACCACGCGTGCCCCGCGCGGATTGTAAATTTTAAGCGCTGAGGTATTTGAATGCTTCAGACACTGAGGTTACCTCACGATGTTTTCCTTCACAGTTAGCGATTGGTAATGCTTTACAAATGTATAGAATTTCGAAAACAAAGTCATTGGTACATACCCGCACTGGGATCGAACCTAGGGCTCTCGCTTCTGAGTCCATTATTCAACCCACGGGGCTACCGCATCTTCAACAGAATAGTACGAACATTAAAAAAATACACTGACGAACAAAAAACTTCCTCCTTTTTTTCAAGTCGGTTACAATACAAGAAAGATATCCGCAATAAACAGATTTCTCAGGATTGTGGCAAGTGGCATATTCTGGTCTCTGCCTATCTTTCCAGGATACATGTATTAGCTTTTTTAGATTGTCATAACACAGAAACTGTGGTCAACAAGACAAAAAAAAATTTTAAGCACATAAAGTACGTAAATAGAGCGCCCAGAATAAATTCACAAAGTCTAAACCGAGGTTCCGTAAAGTGTCTCCTCGCAAACATTCCCAGAATCTCATTTAAAGTTCAGCATGCTCAGTATGCTCACTCAAGTACAAGTCATTGTAAGTGTATGAGCGGTATTAGAACTGGCTTCTGTGAAACTCAAAGCACTGAACTATAAAGATAATTTTTACAAACTCTTGGTTGATGTGCCTAAACGCTGTTTGGGTCTAGTAATTTCAATAGATGTGAAATGAAATAAAGTGAAGCCAATTTATTTCAACATAAAGATTTTTTATCCTGTTTACTGAATATATCAATATACAATGTAAAATGCAGCTGTTTACGGGCCGTAGTATGGTGGAGAAAAAAAGCAGCGGCAAGAAAACTCTGCTCTGACCATTTTTTCTCAAGTTATATTAAACCTAATACATCATTTTTAAAAACCCATTTAGAGGCTAAAAGTTCCACCCATGCCGGGACTCGAACATGCGACCTCTGGCTAACCGTGCCAGCGCTCTCCCAAATGAGCTAATGAGTGACTCACCGGCATCAATGAATTTTCGAACCTTTTTAAAATACTCTCTGTATTACGTACAGGCAGCATCATCCTAATTCATCAATTGCCATCTATACGTATGATAAGATTTTATGATTGCCGCCAATAAATTTAAATGCCAAATCATTAGTTAATTGTCTTAGAAAAGTAATGGAAAACTTAAGTGCTGCGGCCAGACATACGAACAACACTCGCTCACGAGCATAACGCAGGGGTCAGCCATCATCAGTCTCAACCGTTTTGGAGGGAGATGGATGACCCAGCCATGTTGAGCTGGGTAAACCGCATATTTTAATTACTTGAAACTCCGTTTACACTTTTATATCAAAGAGGCAAGCTTACGAGGCCAGTTCCGTTCAACTCACCATGGTTAAGCTCTGAAGCAATTTCGATAACAAAACACTTTAAAACGTGTAGCGCTTACACAATTTTTAGTTTGAAGAAAAACAATAAAATACAAACTACAGCATTCACGCCACCTGTACGCTCGGTTCGTAGCACTTTATAATTCGTAGCGATTCGTAGCAAGCGTAGCTGTGTTCGTAGCTGTGTAGCGTTTGAGGTTGAATCATTGAATGGGTGACTTATGCTACAAAATACTACAAGTTAATACTTAGGTAGATAGATACGTACAATATCCGTTATGGTACACCAAGGGTAACTATGAAAACTAGGAAAATAAAACTATAATAAATCGGTTATTGATAATTGGTTTTAAGGAATTCTTGCCTACCTTTAGTGTTGTAGGTCCATATAATATATGTGTTATAATGTAGGTACTGCAAAATAAATTGAGTGAATCCGGAACTTGATAAAATTTTGAACACTTAAAATCTTTATACCCGTTCATTCACACCTAGATTTACCAATATTAAAATATCGTAATTTTGAGACTATTTCAAGTGAATGATAGTTTGATATTTTGTTTTATTTTGAATATATTATTTAGTTATAACAGCCAAATGCCAAAAATATACAAACAAAAATCCCAAAAGAGGAAAAAAAAATAAAAACTTCTAAATAGCAAAACAAATAGCAGTGGTTTTAGATGTACATTTTAAAACCGCTGCTAACTTTATTATAGAACTGCTGATAATTTAGGCTTATTATATTATAACTCAGAAGGCCATATAACTGATTATATAGGAGAGCTATGTCCAGCGGACTAATATAGCCTGAATAAGAAAAATACATAACTTGTCAGATAGATTTCGTTGAGATCGGCAACATTTTCTTTCAACTATCTATTCTGAATTGAGTCGTACCAAAATTTGACCAAAATTAAGATGCGTTCTCAAGAGCTACTATAAAGTTCACTGGCTTCCATCTTAAATTAATTGACACTGCGCCAGAATACTAAACGGCTTCGAAAATTTGGGGCCAGCCCCGTCAGACATGACTCCTAAGCGAGGCAATAAGTGAGTACCACAAGGTCGTTTAAAATTTAAAACACTCCTCGTGCGCATTACGATATTGGCTTAGAGTGAAACATCGCGCCGGAGAACTTATTTATTTGCCGTCAGAACGTGCGTGCACTGCTAAGTATTGCCAAATTACACAGACATGCAAATTGAGATCATTTGGAGGATGCCCTTTTATACTGTAAACGAAAGAGTGGGTAGAGTGTGTGAATGGAAAGATGTGATTGTACTTTAGTAAAAGATTGCTCCTTAAAAGGACTGTGTGAGAGGCAGACAAAGAAAATGTAAAGTGAAATAGATAAAAGTAGAAAAAGTAGTTTTCATCCATGAATTATACTTAGTTTAGTGATCATTTATGCCTGTAGTCTACGTATCCATACGGACGTATCCTTAGATGGACAATGATTGGTCAGGTTTTATACTGTCAGGTTGTTCGGCTTCATCGTCATCGTCAGGCTATACTAGTCCACTGCTGGACATAGCCCTCCCCTAATGAGCGCCATAGTGCACTGTCTTCAGCTTACCGCATCCAGCATCTGCCTGCAGTTTTTCGCAGATCGTCATCCCACCTAGTCGGAGGGCGTCCCACACTACGTTTGCCGAGTCGCGGTCTCCACTCAAGGACACGTTTGCTCCAACGGTTGTCGGTTCTTCGCGAGATATGGCCAGCCCACGGTTCGGCTTAATCTACAGAAAAGGCAATATGTACGTAGCCAACTAAGAGGAGGGATTCATATTTAACAAGTGGTGTTAGTATAAATTAAAAAATGTACTAGGCGACTCAGAAAGTATTACGAAAAAAGGTTTTACATAATATGAGAAACTAGCCAGTTATAACTTATCTCGAAATTATGATACTTAAATGTAAAAGCAAGGACGCTCCAATTTTTTTATTGTTGTCTACATTTTTTGAAAGTGAGCTAATTTAAATTAGGTATCGAATAATGGATCTGCCGTGGGAACATTTTCGTGCTGTTTTTTTTTTACAATTTCAAGTTTCGCCTGAAACCGGACAAATCATACGATACAGTTCAAACGGCATTAATGGATATAGGCCCTTTAAATGTAACCGTGTACCGTTGGTATAATGATAGCAAAATCAAACGCGGTCGACTAGAGGAATGAAAAAAGAAGTTGTCGCCTTTGGTGGCTATTATAAAAGAACACATGCCAGCAGTGAGAAGTTTAATCAAAGTCAAAGGCGAGTTACGTATGTCAAATTACAAAAGGCGGGTGAACACATAAGAAGAAACTGGTCTCTCCACCACTAGGTGACCACTACTGTACGGTAGACATAGCATTCACATAACATTTTCATTTGTAAAAAAACACGACTTGTCTACTTACGAATCCTCCGAAAGGCTGTTCAAATTATCCGTGGCGGCGGTAGCTCAGTGAGTAGAACAATTGACTCTGAAGCGAGATCCAGGTTTAATTTCCTGTGCTGGTTTGTACCAATGACTTTGTCTTATAAGTTTTGTACATTTGTGAAGTTATGGTAGCAATACCCCTCGCTAACATCGCTGACATGCAGGAAAACATCGTGAGGAAACCTGAGATTCTGAGGTGTTCAAATACCTAAGCGGTTGAACTTAACAATTCGCGGTCAGTATGCGTAATTAAGCTAAGTAATTAAGCCCTGAGTCACTCTCTCTCTGAGAGAAGACCTGTTTTCTGAAGTGGGACGTTTATAGGGTTGTCGTCAGGCTATACTAGTCCACTGCTGGACATAGCCCTCCCCTAAAGAGCGCCACGTTGTGCTATCATAGAGGGTAATTATCCCCACGCTGGGAATGCGGGTTGGTGATCACAGTTCGTTGGAATTGTACTGCAGGGGGCGGTGCTGCCCACCCCCTGGTTTGGAGAAGTTTATAGGCTACTTAAAGACAAGTTTTTCTCTTAACCATGGGCTATTTAAAATGCTTCTAAGGAGTGTTTTAACGAATCGTGTTTTAATAAATAAGACCGCTAGTTTCTAACCAACCACATTCAGAACGGTCGAGAACCCTTCAAACTGATTACTTAAGTACGCTGTATTTCTATATTGCATTTATGTAGCGATGCTGCTGCTTAAGTGCGGTGAAATATTAGCTCTGTTTCAGAGCTTTTACAATATTATTTATTCAAAGAATAGAGACGGCTTCCAGCCGCGCGCACAGAGCAGCCAACATTTGCAGAGTAACCTTTTAGGAGTTATGCGAAAAGTCTGCCGTGCTCTTGAGATGATGTCGTATCTACTTAAGATGTACTTACTTACCTGGAAACAAAACCGCGAAATACATTTTTTCTTTCAACTTCTAGTAAACAATTACTGCGTACTTTTTCCTTAGATTTGAATAAAGAAAAGAGAAAGAAATAAAACCTTACCGCAAATAAGTGTGACCGTCGTAAGCGTGACCGTTAAGCCGTTGATGCCGGCTGTCATGTAATGGCAGTCATTAAGCCACGTCAGATGCCCTATGGGCAGCTTGATAACATCTAACAGTAAGGCCCTCCACTGTCTAACAATCCTCCATCAACCCGGACTTGGCCCCTTGTTTGAGTATAGCCTAACCTTCCTGCGAAGCAGGAAGAGACCCGTTCCCCCAGCAGTGGGGACATACAAGGGTTGATACCAAAAGTGCGACCGATTTGCGAGTGCAAACTATATCCGACTTACTGCAATGATACAGGTCTTCACTCAAAGAGAGATTGTGGGCTTTACCGCTACGCGTGCCCATAGATTGCCGATTACAACCGCCAAAGTTCAAGCACTCACTAGCCAATTAGGTTTCTTTGCGATGTTTTCTTAGCAAGTATTTCATATTACGTTATCAACCCTTATATGTCCCCACTGCTGGGGCATTGCTTCTTAAATTTACGATGCATATTAAAAAAACTTAAAAATAAATTAATTGGCACAATCCAAGACCTCTCGAATGTGAGGCCAGCGTTCTATTAATGTACTGTCACCAAGTTTATTATACATAAAGTAAAAATTTTCAGTTTTTGCGAGTTTTTTTTCTATGGAAATGGGGTTTATGTGTTGTTACAGTAAATGACTTTTTGTTGTTTCGTGGAATTGGAGTCAATGTTATTCAATTTTTATCGTGTTTATTATTTAAGCGACGATTAATAAGATGTGCTTGCAATTAATTGATCTCGGATCAATTAATTGAAACCCTTTGCTGAAATGCATATTGGAGCTACAGTACGCGTATCATCAGTAAGGACTAAAGTCAGATCAAATTGAATAGATCTAAGCTTCCGATTTTGGTGAAATCGTCCTTTAACCGTGTACTAAATTCAATGTAAATCCTTTCATCTAAGCATAGGAAACGTATCTGATAACAACCCTTTGTATGTCCCCATTACTGGAGCACGAGTCTCCTCCTGCATTGCAGGAAGGTTAGGCCATACACCACCACGGGGCTAAGTCCGGGTCGGTAGAGGATTATAAGACATTGGCGGTTATCAAGCCATAGGGCCTCTGGCATGGCTTAAAGACTGCCATTACATGACAGCCGGTACTAACGGCTTAACTTGCTTTGTGAAGCACGGTACATATAATAGTGATTATAACTAACTGATTGTTACCATATTATAGTCTGTTAGCTTTAAGAATATAGATAGATAGATAGATAGATAGATAGATAGATAGATAGATAGATAGATAGAGAACTCTTTTTTGTACATAAAAAGGGAAATTACACAGATATTTCTTAACCTAAGAGTACAGACGGCGGCCTTATCACTAAAAGTGATCTCTTCTAGACAACTTTTATTATATCTCGGGCTCTAGAGTATTCTTCAGTTTTCGCCAATTTCCCCGTTTTTCGTACTGATGATCGAGTTCAGATTTCAAAATTAAGTGTCATATTAGTTCCGATATTTCTATTACACAATTATATCCGAATCTACCCGATAGTAGCCGAGGTATAACCTAAAAGCTAACAGAGTATACCATTGTAAACTTTTAGACCGGATCTACTTACAGGTGTTGTTATATCGGAAGATTCCGACCAGGTTTCGCTCCGATTCGCAGAGCAATGTGTTGTGCTTACGAAAGTTTTAGTTCAAAAAGAGTATACCATGTTTCTAAACCTTTAATTTAGTCCAACAGCCGTTCGGCTCCTCCGCAAAAAAGTAAGGAGCCCTTTGTCTACTTCGAGCGACTGCGCCGAGCTGTCTTTGTTTGAAAGAGTACGAGTATACTGGTTGTTTCAGAAAGGTCCCGTAAAACTTCAGCTGAATCCGTTCATCCATATTATACTACTCAACTATTGTACCAAATGCTTTTCAATACAACTTTTATTACGAGACTCCGACTCCGCAATATCGAACCGCAACTGTTCCAACTTTGTTTCAATATTTGGAAATGTATGATTTTTGTCGGTATATCGGACTTAATCTCACATTAAAAGTGGTTGATATTGGTGACCAGACCATTCTAAATTCTTTCACGCCTAGAAACACACACATACAATTCATTAGAACTATCTGAAGACCCTCTATACTCCAATTATTTAACAGCACTGCGATCGCGTCTTACGGTCCTGCGATCGCGTCACTCGGTCCTGCGACCGCGGCTCTCGGTCCTGCGATCGCTCTCACATTAAAAGTGGTTTATATTGGTGACCAGACCATTCTAAATTCTTTCACTCCTAGAAACACACACATACAATTCATTAGAACTATCTGAAGACCCTCTATACTCAAATTATTTAACAGCACTGCGATCGCGCCTTACGGTCCTGCGACCGCGTCACTCAGTCCTGCGACCGCGGCTCTCGGTCCTGCGACCGCGTCACTTGGTCATACGGATGCAATACAATACAAAACCTCGGCCTTACGATGGCCTGGTTCGTGTGGCTCCCAACCCTTCACACCAACATACAAGTGTTTGGGGGCTGAAATAATTTTAATTAACTTGTGGCAGCAATTTTACGGCTGCACCAAAATGCATTAAACATGCCTGGCAATAATTCTAGCTAAATTACTGGCCGAGGCGGCCATGCGATGTGAACGCAATAACATCCTCGTTTAACTTCTTATTCTGAGCTTAAAATATTACACGCTCGAGTCACGTACGCCTTAACGCCTCTCTTAGCTTAGATTTATTCGACAGACGTATATATGCACGTTTCCTTTGGACTCCGGAAGCATTTACAATATAAATTAAATGCGAATTGCTTGATCCCTTGTTACGGTTTTAGCTTTGTTAGCATGCGTAGATGGCCCAGCGGTGCAAAGGTTATAAGTTTATACGTTATCAACCCTTGTATGTCCCCACTGCTGGGGCACGGGTCTCTTCCTGCATCGCAGGAAGGTTAGGCCATACTCCACCACGGGGGCCAAGTCCGGGTTGGTGGAGGATTGTAAGACAGTGGCGGGCCTTACTGTCAGAAGTTATCAAGCCGCCCATAAGGCCTCTGACATGGCTTAACGACTGCCATTATATGACAGCCGGCACCAACGGCTTAGCGTGCCTTGCGAAGCACGGAAGCGCTCGGAAAAATGCCACTAGTGGTAGTCACGGGACGCTCACCCATCCCGTACCTGACCGCGCCTGTTGTTGCTTAACCAAGTGATTGATTCCAATCACTCGGTTCGCCTGGGCCACGAGCGCTTCTGTAAGTTTATGTATAAGTTTGTATGTAAGTTTGTATAAGTTCTGTATAAGTTTATGAGCTATTCATATTCACATGATTTGGCTTATGCATCTACGTAATGAGATGATTTATACAGCATCCAGTGGCATCTTCATCTAGATGGGTGAAGGGACCACTCAGATGCTAGTACCTGGTACCTGGTAGTACCTGGTAAATGATAGTACCTGGGACAAAGTTTTAGATGGTGTAGGCTTGCCCAGCATCTATACCATCCCGACAGCTTAGTCAGTGAAGGGAAAAATCGTGAAGAAACGCGCAGATTGGTTCGCTCCGCATGTGTTGGCTAGTCACGTGCAGTATGTCTTTTTATTTTACTATAAGTTCGTGTCACATTTTACAACTTTATTGTTTATAGAAACGCTGGCATAAATAAAAGAGGAATCTTTCGAGATAGGTGTACTTGTATTGTCCAGCTTCAATGTAGTACTGTAAGTACTGGCCTAGGTACTGGTAAGTACTGGCAATTATTTTAGTCCGTTCGATGATGAATAAAAAGAAACGATAAAAATGTCTTCAGGGCTCATGTATCTATGTTTTTCCGATTCTTCAAATTAGAACAGTTCTCTATCTACATAAATACGCCCAAAAGTTGTGAGCCAACCTTAGATTAATGTGGCATTGCTTTTATACCACAGAAATTATAGAAAACTCAAGATTTTTTTAAACATAAGAATATTTTTCGGGCTCTTCTGGGTTTCCAAAAACTGCCTAAAAACAATTTACTCTAAAATTAAAAAAAACACGTATTAATTTCCCTTCTTTATTGAATTCTTAACGTTTTCCGAAAGTTCGATGATGTATTATTTCACGAGATAACTCGAATATTGATAAATATTCGGTCCATACATTACGATTATGCCTTGCTATATGTAAAGTCTTAACGTTAAAGATTGAGTCCGATTTGTATCGCGCTTTTTGTACCTATTGTTTAAATTATTTTTACGAAATAAACTATTTGTATATATATGTTTGTGAGTCGGTCGGTCAGTCAGCGATAAAACTGGATATTGATTTGGCATTCCATTTCGGAAATTTTTGAAGTATAGATTCTAGACTAAACGGATTTTCAGTTACGGTGAGTCAAAACTAGCTCAGAAAGTTCATTTACCACACGTGTGGTGTGTCACTTAAAGTGATTGATTTTGAAAACGAATCATACTTTTCTTGATCTAATGCCGCGCGTATGATCCCACCATTCTTACAAGTAACTTAACCCAGAGATAACGAGAACAAAGTATGATTGCCTCGTTGATTGCCCAGAGACTCCGGTCGGCAAGTCACTGGTCCGCATTTTCTCACTGTCCTCACTTCCACAAAGATTAATTATCCTTTATCCTCACTAAAGCGCGAGACGTCGATCTAATGATCTGCGAAGATTCAGGTAATGTCCTAATTAATCGTCAGTGACACCTTAATGGCTGATAAAAGAGCAGGGAAGCATGACTGATTTGTGACGTCATCAGACCACTCATTCTCAAGGCGTTGACTGTTATTGTTTTTGTTCTTTAAAGACGATAATAGGTGCCGACGATCAGTAATTTAATTAAAAGTTAGCAACATAAAGATTTCACCCCTACAGATTTGTGAACACTTTGGAAAGACATACAAATACAGTCTAATACCGAAATTTTATTACAGATTTACAATTAATTAGGCAGAAATTGGCCAGCCGCAGTAACCTTTTAAAAGTATAAATTAAACCTTTTAAAAGTATAAAAGTCGTCCATTGATTAAAGAACAAAAGCATGGCAATTTAACTGATCAAACACACAAATTTTATTTATGAGTTCGAATTATCCTCCTCACTGAAATTGTCCTAGGGGCAGTACATAGAAAACAAAAAAATCGTGGAAGGAAAATATTGACTTTCATCAAACGGATTACCTATAGTGCCATGTAGTGCTAGCTTTTAAACCTATAGGAAGTAAGTTAGTCGCTGGATTGAAGCTCACTTGTGCCAAAATGGCTTTCGGGTCAAGACGAGTCAACGCGTGTGCGAGAAATGGTATGTTAAATCGTGTCCAATCGTACGTTTATGTGATGTAACATATGAATTTATCTTATATTTATGTTTTATACTTATTATTATGGAGTTTCAAGCCATTATTTGAAAAAATAGACATTGATTCTCTTACTTACTACGCACTTAAATTTTATGTCCTACATACAGGACTCATACAGATAATTGTTACAAATCTTATATTTTTATGTTCTAAATGAGTGAACTTTGCGGGTAGTTAAGTGATTATTATTTTGGATTTTTTTTTAGTCACATCTGAGACTGAAGTTCTAGGAATTCTCGAGGATTCTTACGTAAATCTCAGTGGCGAGGACGACGACCAACGCCAACTTTCGAAGAACCATCTGTGGGAGACCGTCGAATATTAAATTTAATTTATTCTTCAAGCAGTTCAGAATCGGATGATTCACATATACCAGCTAGTCCCGCATTTTCTTACTCTTCTTGTATACACCGACATACTTCTAGAGGATTGCGACGAGGCAAAAGTTCTCGTGGCCGCCGTAGATCACTACATCTGGCCGAGGGCAGGCTTTATTATCATCAAAATCTCATCAACCTTATGTTGTCGATAAAAGGTTTGAATAATTTGAGAACCAGCCTGAATACCACTTAACATGAATAGAAATTCAAAATTATTTATTTCAGCAAAGATTTTTCACACAGAGGATTGACATCAGGTAGCCTAATTACAATAATAAGAGTAATTCAATAGTGCAATCAGTTTATCTGTGGCCCCACACTAAGCAAGCTTGTATCGTGGGATACCAGAAATGCATTTACAATTTAATTATTTCGCAATGGTAAGGACCTGTTGTCCTAATGGTAGGACATAAGAAAAACCTAGATTTTCTAGGCCTAGATTTTTTAAAATATTTTTTTACTTAAAAAGTAACCCCTAAAGAACTTCAATCTCGAATTAAATTACTATCTGAAAAACAAAATCTCAGCAGTCAGGAGGTTAAGAAAATAAGATACTTCGGATTTGTACGACCCGTCTGACATAACAATAATACCAAATATAGTAATTAATAAAATGAAACCTGAAAACACATCAACAGTGTGGTTTGTGATACGTTAAGGCTTACTGAGCATTGTAATATCGGTACTGAAATGATGTGATACTCGGAGGCACGCGCGCGCCACGAACCCTTATCATGTCCCAGGTCCCTCGGGCCATCCACTAAAAGCATTGCGGAATTCTGACGAATTGTTTCTCTTATTGTGTAGGTTTCAGTTTTTATGTACGGAATATTACTTTGTTAAAGCCGATTTAAATTATTTCCCTTTATTCGCTGTTTGAGGGTTAACAATTTTCAGACACTGAAGGCTGGTTTCTGAATTGAGTATTTCACTGAGTACATTCTTCTAAGTAGAGATTTTAAATTGTTATTGTACCTCTCCGACTAGCGAAAGTTGTCAGTGATATATGTATTATCTGCGATTCTGATCTACTACAAAAGGTTTCTCTACCAGTATTTCTTTTTCCGGCCTACGCGTCTCTTGCCAACAATTTCCTATCTTTATCAGTAGGAGACTTTATGGGTGTCTAAATATATGCCTTAAATAGTATTTCTCCTTTGGATGATTTTCCAAAGCTCGCGCTTCTGATGACGTGTTGTAGAACCATCTATACATAGTTGGAGACCTTTTGGATCCAGAAAATTTTCGATGATTTTTTTTAGTGGCATTTTTCCGAGCGGTTCCGTGCTTCGCAAGGCACGTTAAGCAGTTGGTGCTGGCTACCGTCGATAGATGGCAGTCGTTAAGCCAAATCTTAGGGCTTGAAAACTTCTGACAGTAAGACCAACCACAAGTCTTGCAAGCCTTTAGTAATCCGGAATTGGCCTCCGTGGTGGAGTATGGCCTATACCTTCTTTAGGGAAGAGACCCGTGCCCTTCGGTGGGGAAATAATTGGTTGCTGATGATCATGATGATGATGATATTATTGTACTATTGTCACTATTTTGGTTAGGTTAGTTTTGCTCCTAAGTAATTTTAACTGTTTATTCTGACTCAAAACATTTAACGAAATTGAGAAAATAAACTTTAGGGCGGAGAAGCCTCTCTGTGTCAAGAGTAACTCATGTGTAAGAGGTATCGCGTTGAAGTTAATAATGACGGTCGTGGCATCATACCCTTCGTAAAGCCGATTAGGTGCTGTTCCTTATTATGTAAACAAGCATCCTGCAAAGATTTACGACCGAAGTTACTAGGAAATTTGCGGACTGCCTGTGGGACCTCCCGACTTACTTTGTATATTCGAAAGAACTGTACCAAGACAAGTTAGTATACGGTTCAACTAAAATTGCTCTATTTACATTTTATCAGCGAAAATGGAGTGAAAAACAGACCGATTCCGGCCATACGGTTAAAGTATCCTTTTACCTTTCAAGAAAACTATAGGTCACGATAACCGGATCTTTTTCTCAAGTAAATGGTATAATATATTTTCCAGATAGCTAACCCCGGGAGATCGCGATCGACTGAGCCTTCCCACGTTATATAACTCTACACTACTCTGTGCTTCCAAAGTCGATACTCCACATTTGTTTCGCTGACGAGGATTGGAGTCTTTATCTCTATCAAATCAGACTATTGGACTTATAGCATTCTGTTTCCGTCGCACAATGTAATATTTTTAGTGATTTGTATAAAATTAGTATAATTTTGATAAATGGGGTCTGATGGTTTGATAGGTAATAAAATTTTAAAATCCTATTTAGAGGCTAAAAATTTCACCCATGCCAGGACTCGAACCCGTGACCTCTGGCTAACCGCCCAGCGCTCTCCCAACTGAGCTAATGGGCGACTTACCGGCATCAGTGAAATTTCGAACCTCTTTACAATACTCTTTGTATTACGTGTAGGCAGCAACATCTGGCTGAAATAATTTGCATCACTTGCAGCCCGGAGTACCTTACTTTGCAGATAGGTTTTACATCGGAACGATATCGCTTTACCTGATTATATTCTTTATTTTTTTTTCGGTAGTAAAATTACCGACATTAGTATTTTTTTCTATAGATAATTAGTTTTTGATGAAGAAAAATTGTTTTCAAAATTATTAATCCAATATATATAAATGGCACAGTGACTGCAATCAAACTCCTCCGGAACGGTGTCACCAAGTTTTATCAAATATTTTATGTATTTTTGGTAGGTCTGATAGGTTGTAGGCTAATTAACATGGTAAAACAATTTTTGTGGAGTGAGCTAGTTTTAGTATAAAGTTGTCCAATAATTTTTGATTCGGTAACTTTTTTATGGGTACACGATAAGAAAAATATGTTTTGGATATCCATCATTTTATTGCATATCAAACTTTCAGATAACATTTATTAAAAGTATATCGTATAGTAGGAAGGAAAGAGAAGGCCGGGCAGGTAAGACTTCATGGTTTTGCAACATGAAAGATTGGACCGGTGTTAAATCCGCAGAGAAGCTGTTCAGAATTGCACTGAACAGAGACCACTGTAAAGAGCTGACTGCCTATCTCCAGTAGACATGGAGATGCACTTTAAGAAGAAGAAAAGTATATATTTTTTACAAAGATTTTAATGCGATTGTGTGAGCGAGATAGCATGCTAGACGCCACAGCAGCATTGAAGCACGCTGTATCACTTAACTTGACATTTATTTTAGATCAGGTGGCTTTTACTATTTTAATCTGTCGGACAGAAACAGCATGACTACTTTCGTTTACACAACAAGGACTCGGGAGCGACTCAGCATGTACTTACCTATATAAATAAAATGAAAGCATAATACTTATGATTTTGAGCAATTATAATAAAATGGGGAAGTTACAGGAGTGTTGACGGGCTAAGTGGGCGTAGCTAAGTAGTTTCTTTACAAATTTGAGTTGACGTCTCTAAGATTTAGGTAGGTAATAACGAGAAGTACATACAAAGTACCTTTTGAGCTAAAAATATGAAAGCTTTTGTGATCAACGAAATATATTTCGTACTTTTTCATACTTTTTACTAAATAATAAAATAGAATTTTGTGTATTGAACTCGAAAAAAATATTACTATTTTTAAATACAAATAGTTCAGTTCAAATAATTAATAATATACAGTAAGTTATTAATTTTCAAAAACTAAATAAAATAAAAAATTTTCCTATGTTGTCTCCTAGATAAATAGAGAACACTTTATTGCACAACCAGAAAAATATTACAACCATGATTCTTAAATCTAAGTAATGTTATACAATTGGCGGTCTTATCGCTAAGAGTGATCTCTTCCAGACAACCAGGTATCCAGATATCTTACATATATACTTTATACTTTTTACTTAGATTTAACACTCGCTTTTGAAAGTGATAAAAATATTTATAAGAATTTCACCCATGTGTAGTGTCTATAAACAGACTTTTGTTCTAGTATTTTTGATAATAAAAAACATTGACATATTTAACCCTAAGATCGGATTGTTGAAGCCTGAATTTGGAAAAAGTGTAATCAGCCCGGAAAAATAGTCTCCTCCTTCTTCTTACTCTCATAATTTCTTCGTAATTATTTTTCTTTGTTCTCAGCTTGATCACACATTCATTGAATGTAAAAGAATACATAAATGCATGTTGTGTGAGTTCAAGTAACTCGTTTAAGTTTCGTATTATTGTAACCATGTGTACACATGTTTTGGAGATGAGTCTAGATCTTACATGTTAATTAATGTTATCTTGATGATGTACTGGCTATATCTGTTGTGTGCCTAAAAAATAAATAGATAATAAAAAATATATATGCGAAAATACAATTACGAATTGTGAGAAAGTTCATAATAACACGCTTTAAATCACAACTGGCCACCCTGAAAGGATTAGCTGGAGCACACCAGGAAAGCATAATAATATGTTCCTTTCTACTGTATTTAAAAATCTATTACGTGAGATGCCTGGCACTGATTGAACCCTAGTATCCTCGCGATTAGATTTCCAAGTGCTTCTTCGTATTAAGTACTTGGCAGCTGAATGAACAGTTAAATTAGACTAGAGCGTAGAACGTGCTTCAGCGAAGGGGTAGTCCATTAATCAAGTGATGTTTTTAAAGCCGCGTTTTCACGATTTTAGTAGGCTTGGATTCAGTGACTAAAAAATTGTAGGCCACTCGGATGCTGGTGTGCATATATCTTAGTGAATTCAGATTTTTGTTCCAGTTTATTTGATGCAAACGGTGTCACTCTCGTGCTAAAAGTGAACAAAAAAATACTGCTACAATGAATAGAAGTGGAATGAATATGTTAATGGTTGAAATGCGACATTAAAAGTATGAAAAAGAAAAGGGAAAGAATAATTTAGTCACGACAACGAAAACCATGTAATTCACAACACTTCCACAGTTTCATGAAACTACACAGACATCAATATTTCACTGCCTCTTCACTCTTTGGGTACGAAACGCAGAAGCTCCTACCATTGGCGCCGTATTGTTTTTGCCATACCATCTTAGTAGCTAAGATGTAGTTTACACGTTTAGTCTGGCGTCAGTCAATTCCATCAGTTTGGTTAGATTGACGGCAGACTGATCGTCTATTCAGTGGACTGGTTGACCAGACTGACGGATATTCGAATATATGATGCTTCATCAGTCTGGCATCAATCCGAGCTTGATCAAGGTCACGGACTGAACTGACGCCAAACTGAACGTGCTAACTCAGTGTAAGACGAGTACAGTGAAACACAAGAAATAAGTCCCGCGGATGTACCTGCGCAGATGACCAAATTTTGGATGTGCGGCAAGTTGATCGACCAATCAGATAGTTTCATTTTATGGCAGGGCGCGCGCCTTTGTTGCTATTGGTTGATTCAACGTCATCGATGCAGGTGACTATTAGTTTGGCAATATTAGCGTGAGCGAAATAGGTAGCGCTACTGCGGCAATCAGTTCTGCACCTTAACCGTATGGGTTAAAGATCATGTTGAATGTACTTATAGCTTCGGGTACTTTCGTTACACTTCTTCCTAGTCTGCACGAACGAAGATTCCCGAAGTGACTTTTATGATGTGTAGTACTGTACTGTGCGGTCCGAGTGAAAAAAAAACATGACCTTCAAAAAGACATTTTTTTTTTCTATGTTGGCCGGTGTACACGATACGAGTAGCATCTTTGTACCTAAAATAGATTCGATAGTTGGAGAGCCACCATAAGCAGAAGAGGGAAAAATTAAAATAGGTCACTAGGTCTGAGTGTAAGATTGTGAAAACCTGGCTTGAACAAATAATAGTAAATAATAAAATATTTATTATAAAATTTCACAATTTATAAAAGAGTAAAGACCCAGTACTAGGTAAAAACCGGTATTACGGAAAGTCCTGCTCTTTCGATTACCATTGTGGAAAAAGAAAAAACAGTTTCTTAAAATAGTTGATAGTATACAGTTCGATATTACTTTTCAACAAAAGTTTAAAAAGAACTAAGAAATAACTATAAAACTAAATTTCATGCAAAACTTAGGTAGTGAAAAGAAAATAAAATTTACACTATTCTTAATGCAATCACTTACTTCATTATCAATAAATAATCCAACAAGTTTCCACCTTGAAAATATATCATGAGGTTCTAGACTAACCCCACCGTACTCAAAATCTCTTGTATTTTTTGGCATCTTAACATTTTTCAGAGCGGCGGTAGCTCAGTGGGTAGAACAATGGACTCGTCAGCGAGAGCCCCAGATTCGATTCCTAGTGCAAGCATGCACCAATGATTTGTTTTGTAAGTTATGTAAATTTGTGAAGTTATAGTACCAATACCACTCGCTAACGGCGAAGGAAAACATCATGAGGAAACCTGAGTGTTTGTAGTGTTTAAATATCTCGGCTCTCAAAAATGCCAATCAGCGATGGACACACGGGACGTTTATAGGCTACATAATAATAATAAGTAGAATATGTACACTCGCGGTCTGAAAATGTTTACCACCTTAAGGCTGGTAATTGCATGCACAAATCTATGCCACATGGTCGATGATATTATGAGATTTGATTAGGCATAGAGCATAGATTAGGCATAGAGCATAAAAGAAGCAATAGAGATTCACACAAGCGAGGTTGCCATGGTTTTACAATCAATTTCTATTATTTCAATCCTAGTATGTTTGATAAATGTCATTGTAAAAAATTCAATTATGTCAACTTTTAAATAAAGAAAAGAGTTTCATCATCAAAACGTCATGAATACTCTTTTTGTTAGAATCGATGCTACAACTATTAAAAAGTAATACGTACCTAGATATAGCATTTTAGACTTTACTGCACACAGAGTGTGTTAAATAATCTAATTTGAAAACCGATAAACATTTTTAGACCGCGACCGTACAGACAGTCATTTTGAACCGCGTTTCTTCCAAGCTTATAAAGTAGATTTGTATACGGTAACGAAAGTTCACGTTTTTCTCTCTATTATTTTCATTGTTTTGGTTGCTTAAAGTTTTAAAGTTGATATTTTTCCTGACGTACCTACTTAATATTCTTATACATAAACTGACTACAAATTGTTAAATCTCTTAACACGTAATGTTTCACTAAACTCCCCTCGTCCGTTTCCGGAACTAAATAATTTGAAATCTTTAAAAATCTTGGCCTATGTTACTTAAGGCCCTTTAAGGTACTAACTGGCGCCACCAATGGAATGGGAATCGTAACTTGTTTTATAATACATTTTCTTCAAAAAGTAACCATCATAATAAATATTCTTCAAAAAGTAACCATCATAATAACTCGACGATAGATTTAATACAATAAATACATAGATAACATTTAAGACCCGAGACAAACTAGAAAAGTTCGTTTCCTAGTTTGACCCGGCCGGGGATCGAAGCCGAGACCTTCGGTTTTACAGTCAGCGTGCCAAACCGTGCCACCGAGGCCGTCAATCATACATGATTATATTCTTTTTAACGCACTAACTAAACATCTAACGAATTAGATGTTTGATGGTTTTGTGGCGAGCACATGCCAACTCTGCACGCGTACTACAAACTCCAACATTCCTGCATCGCGCAATCAAAGTGTTTCAAAGATATACCATAAATATAACGTCCGACTAACATCAGTTGGACCGGCCGTCCCCAGGCACACGATCTGCCTGGCGGGAAATTTCCCTTTATAGTGATTTATAGAGCACGATCACCCGCTCTTCCCTATAGTTTTAAATAGGTTTTTAAAACCATCAAACATCTTAATATCTTCTATAACTATTTTTAGAACATACAGCCTACAACCTAGGATCAACGACATAGGACTGTAATCGATTTCCGCTAAAACGGCCGTTTGTTGATGTTTCGATATCAAACCTTGTACGTTCACATTCCTAAGGCACGGGTCTCTTCCTGCATTGCAGGAAAGTTAGGCCATACTCCACCACGGAGGCCAAGTCTGGATTGGTGGATTGAATAGAATAGAATAGAATAGAATAGAATAGAATAGAATAGAATAGAATAGAATAGAATAGAATAGAATAGAATAGAATAGAATAGAATAGAATAGAATAGAATAGAATAGAATAGAATAGAATAGAATAGAATAGAATAGAATAGAATAGAATAGAATAGAATAGAATAGAATAGAATAGAATAGAATAGAATAGAATAGAATAGAATAGAATAGAATAGAATAGAATAGAATAGAATAGAATAGAATAGAATAGAATAGAATAGAATAGAATAGAATAGAATAGAATAGAATAGAATAGAATAGAATAGAATAGAATAGAATAGAATAGAATAGAATAGAATAGAATAGAATAGAATAGAATAGAATAGAATAGAATAGAATAGAATAGAATAGAATAGAATAGAATAGAATAGAATAGAATAGAATAGAATAGAATAGAATAGAATAGAATAGAATAGAATAGAATAGAATAGAATAGAATAGAATAGAATAGAATAGAATAGAATAGAATAGAATAGAATAGAATAGAATAGAATAGAATAGAATAGAATAGAATAGAATAGAATAGAATAGAATAGAATAGAATAGAATAGAATAGAATAGAATAGAATAGAATAGAATAGAATAGAATAGAATAGAATAGAATAGAATAGAATAGAATAGAATAGAATAGAATAGAATAGAATAGAATAGAATAGAATAGAATAGAATAGAATAGAATAGAATAGAATAGAATAGAATAGAATAGAATAGAATAGAATAGAATAGAATAGAATAGAATAGAATAGAATAGAATAGAATAGAATAGAATAGAATAGAATAGAATAGAATAGAATAGAATAGAATAGAATAGAATAGAATAGAATAGAATAGAATAGAATAGAATAGAATAGAATAGAATAGAATAGAATAGAATAGAATAGAATAGAATAGAATAGAATAGAATAGAATAGAATAGAATAGAATAGAATAGAATAGAATAGAATAGAATAGAATAGAATAGAATAGAATAGAATAGAATAGAATAGAATAGAATAGAATAGAATAGAATAGAATAGAATAGAATAGAATAGAATAGAATAGAATAGAATAGAATAGAATAGAATAGAATAGAATAGAATAGAATAGAATAGAATAGAATAGAATAGAATAGAATAGAATAGAATAGAATAGAATAGAATAGAATAGAATAGAATAGAATAGAATAGAATAGAATAGAATAGAATAGAATAGAATAGAATAGAATAGAATAGAATAGAATAGAATAGAATAGAATAGAATAGAATAGAATAGAATAGAATAGAATAGAATAGAATAGAATAGAATAGAATAGAATAGAATAGAATAGAATAGAATAGAATAGAATAGAATAGAATAGAATAGAATAGAATAGAATAGAATAGAATAGAATAGAATAGAATAGAATAGAATAGAATAGAATAGAATAGAATAGAATAGAATAGAATAGAATAGAATAGAATAGAATAGAATAGAATAGAATAGAATAGAATAGAATAGAATAGAATAGAATAGAATAGAATAGAATAGAATAGAATAGAATAGAATAGAATAGAATAGAATAGAATAGAATAGAATAGAATAGAATAGAATAGAATAGAATAGAATAGAATAGAATAGAATAGAATAGAATAGAATAGAATAGAATAGAATAGAATAGAATAGAATAGAATAGAATAGAATAGAATAGAATAGAATAGAATAGAATAGAATAGAATAGAATAGAATAGAATAGAATAGAATAGAATAGAATAGAATAGAATAGAATAGAATAGAATAGAATAGAATAGAATAGAATAGAATAGAATAGAATAGAATAGAATAGAATAGAATAGAATAGAATAGAATAGAATAGAATAGAATAGAATAGAATAGAATAGAATAGAATAGAATAGAATAGAATAGAATAGAATAGAATAGAATAGAATAGAATAGAATAGAATAGAATAGAATAGAATAGAATAGAATAGAATAGAATAGAATAGAATAGAATAGAATAGAATAGAATAGAATAGAATAGAATAGAATAGAATAGAATAGAATAGAATAGAATAGAATAGAATAGAATAGAATAGAATAGAATAGAATAGAATAGAATAGAATAGAATAGAAAAGAATAGAAATGGTTTATTTATTACACACAAAACACAGAACAATTTTAACACAGAATAACCAATCAAAGAAAAACATAAGACATTGATTGGTTGTTGATGTTTTCTTTTTTTTAAAACCGTACTTAAAAAAACAGGTTATGATTTTTATTCTATTCGTGGCGCTACTTAGCAACCGAAAGCGCCCTTAACGTAAATTTTCCAACTAAAGCTTTGTTCGGCTAGATTTTCATAATTTTTCAAGATATTGTCATGCCTGGACGCTGTGTTTAGTGGCCATTCATCAAACGCGTGGAAAACGATCGATCACGTCAACTCTAATATGCACTAGTGGATTAATGACTCTCACTAATCGACCGCTGTGTTTAATGGTTACCCAATTTATAAAGGTCGGGTCTTGAAGGTGTATGGGCGATCAACAAAAGATAAATTAAATACTACTACTTAAGAACATTATACGTTGTATGTAGATAATACTTTCAAAGTTATGTACATTTGCGTACTCGCAATACCACATGCTACCCGTGAGGGAAAACATCGTGAGGAAACCCGCGGCTTGGTTGGCTCCGCACGTATTGACTAGTCTTTCCTGTGGGCTAGGTCGATTAAGTTGTTAGTTGTGCAGGTGCTTCGCAAGCCTACGCCATTTAAAAAAACATGTCTCAGGCATTACAGCATCCGAGTGGTCCCTTCACCCTTCTTGTGTCAGTGAAGATGCCACTGGATGCTGTATAAATCATCTCATTACGTGTGTACAAAAGTCAATGTGTGTAGATAATTATAGATTTTAAGACTCTCTGCTATGTCAGAGCTACGCACTTAACCTCATAGTTAGGCCATTGTTCACTTCAGACACTAGGGTTTCCTCAAGACGTTTTCTGTCACAGTCAGCGAGTGGTATTGCTACTATAACTTCACAAATGTACTTAACTTAGAAAACAAAGTCATTGGTACATGCTTGGATTCGAAACCACCACCTCCCGATTATGAAACCGGCCTTCTACCGCTCCGCCACTACCGCTTTTCACTTACACTAATTGGGAAAACTGTCCCAATTAGCGAAAAAACCGGAAAAATATCGGTTATTATCGGTTCCATACATTATAATGCCGCAACTTCACATGTGTATGGTACTTACCTTACAGCCTGTGGGTGCTATAACTAAGCTTTTCTTCAGGCTATATTAGTCCTCTGCTCGACATAGCCCTCCCCTAATTAACGCCATAGCACAAGGTTGTGCCATCATTGAGGGGTAGTGCCCATAATCCCCACGCTGGACTGCAGGGGGCGCTGCTGCCCACTAGCTCACTTAGCCCACTTAGTCGCCTTTTACGACACCCGCGGGAAGAATTTGGGTTGGTGCTATTCTCTAGGCCAACACCACACAGCTTATCAACATACGCAGTATAACTAAGCTTAGTGTACATTATTTCTGCGGTTGACTTGTGGTTCGTGAGGGTAAACATCCCCTAACACGGGTAAAGACGACAACGTTGACACGTCCCATGCGGGAAGAGGTGCAATTAGCTCTGAATCGTTGACTATTAGAGATAGCCTGTGGGGGATAACCGATACGACCGGACAATCTATGTGTATCTTGCTTTCCGTGTCAGGTTGAATGTTATCAAAATAAAACCTGCGTAATTTTTTTACTCAGCCCACAAAGCTGAGGTATTTGAACACCCCAGACACTCTGGTTTCCTCAAGATATTATCCTTGACCGTTAGCGAGTGGTATTGCTACTATGACTATACAAATGTACATAACTTAGAAAACAAAGTCGTTACATGCGCATTGGTACATATCCGCACTGGGAATCGAACCTGGGTCTCTTGGTTACGAGTCCATCATACTACCTACTAGGCTACCGCCGCTCAGAAGTTACACAGAATAGATAGAGATAGTATAAGATAGAAAAAGAATACAACCATGATTTCTTAAATCTAAGTAATTTTGTACAATTGGCGGTTTTATCGCTTAGAGCGAGACAGTCAATCGAAAGTTACACAGAATATAATAATAAAAAAAAACTGAAAATTACAAATTGTAATTATCACGCTATTCGCAATGAGATTAAAACACGTCTTCCCTACGCTGTGGGAAAAGCCCAAGGGAGCAAGCCGCGCGCTCTGCATCGCCTCCCCAGCTTTGATCCCCGCTTGTACAACCCGCACCACGTTTGTCGGAGATGGTATGACGACGGTAGCGTTGCCCAAGGCTTTTCCACCAGAGCTTAGCGCCAACACAAGTATGCATAAAGCTGATCAGTGAAAATGCGCAAGATCAAAGATCAAGATCAGTTCTTTCAGTTCAAGAAATTAAATTTTCCGTTCGTATAAGAATCCCCCTGTTCAGCAGTAGTAGAGCAGAAAGAGCAGCAGCGGTAGCCTAGACTGTTCTACCTCTAACATTAGAGGTAGAACAGTAGACTCTACCTCCAACATGATCGGTGTCTATGTTAGGCTTTTATTATTTTATTATTACTTTTATTCTTCATACCGGTTCTTTCTTGCATACTTCATATTTCTATCTTATGGGTGGAACTCCCACTTACTAGGTGTATCCGTATTATATGCTATCTATCCATATTTCCTTATTTTACGTTCTTAGGGTAACAGATGAAGATAAAGGAAACCAGCAGTTTTTATTAATAAACGAGGACTATATTATTAAAACAGACATCTTTACATGAGAGGGAAAAAACCATAGACAAAAAGAAAAAAACAGATTAAGTTGGTTTTCGATTACAGGAAATAAATTAGTTTTCCTTGCACATTTTAATACCCTTCCTCAATGAAAACTAAAACAATCATATTAAATACCTAATATTAGCAACAACATTTGCCCATGTTAAAAACCAAAAACAAAAAAAAAAAAAAAAAATAAAACACTCGAGGTACATCCGCTACCTTATAACAAACTTGTCTCATTAAGCAAATTAAGCTTAATAGCAAAAAGAAAATATTTACTTTCATTAAATAAATCATAAGATATATCTTAGTTGAAACTTCTTATGAGTTTTATTTTATTTATATGTTTTTCAAATAAAACTTTGTTTAAACCTTTCGTACAAATATCAGCAACCTGTTCATCTGTAGGGATATAATTCAAATCTATAGTTTTGTCACACACTTTGCTTCTAATGAAGTGATATTTGATATCAATATGCTTTACTCGACTGTGTTTTTCAGGATTCTTTGCAATACAAATGGCGGACTGATTATCAACAAATAAGACTACTTTGTGACAACCAATGCCTATTTCCTGTAAAAGGTTCCTTATCCAACATCCCTCTGAAGCGCCTTTTCCCAAAGCAATATATTCTGATTCTGTGGTAGACAAAGAAACACATTGTTGTTTACTAGAACTCCAAGATACAGTACAACCAAATAATTGCATAATATAACCTGAAGTAGATTTCCTGTCCTTTTTATCCCCTCCCCAATCTGCATCCGTATAACCTAGCAGTATAGGAATATCTTTATGAAAATTGTAAATTAGTTTTAAATTAATTGTCCCTTTAATATAACGCAGAACTCTCTTAAGTGCTTTCCATAATTGTTCATTTGCACATGCTTGATATCTGCTGAGAAAACTAAGAGCAAAACATATATCTGGTCTTGTTCCTAGCATAGCATACATAAGGCTGCCAATCAGTCTTCTACACCTTTTTATTAATCCCTTATCATTTGTTGATTCTGATAGTATTTCCAATCCAACTTCAATTGGTGTTGCTGCTGGCTTACAATTTTTCATGTTATATTTGATTAATAGTTCTTCCAAATATTCCTTCTGATCAAGCTGTAGTATTCCTTCTCCTTTATTTATATTAATTCCTAAGTATTTTGAAACCTTTCCGATGTCCTTCATTTCAAACTTTGTCTTTAATGTTCTTTTTAACTTTTGTAAGTCTTCAACATCTTCACTTATCAAAATTAAGTCATCTACATAAACCAATACATAGAATTTCTTTCCTTCCTTGTAGTAAAGGCAGTAGTCAGACTTGCTTCTAGAAAACCCTTCCTGTATCAAACATTCATTTAATTTTTCATTCCACATCTTTGGAGACTTTTTGAGTCCATATAGTGACTTCTGTAATTTTAACACTTTTCCTCTGTCTTCTAGGCCTTCTGGTATTCTTAGATAAACCTCTTCTTCAATATCGCCATATAAAAAGGCACTTTTCACATCCATCTGGTCCATTCTTAAATTATATTTATTTGCTACTGCAAGAAGTATCCTTACCGTTGGTAATTTTGCCACTGGTGCATAAATATCAGAATGATCAAAGTGGTCTTCCTGTTGAAATCCTCTGGCAACCAGTCTAGCTTTGAATGACAGCTGTCCTTTTTCTCCTTTCTTCACTCTAAAAACCCATTTTGCTTTTATAGTCTTCTTGTTCGGAGGTAAATCTGTTTCAATCCAAGTGTTGTTTTTCTTTAAGGCTTCTAACTCATCATCTATTGCTTTCTTCCATCTCTTAGCATCACCACTCTTTAAGGCTTCATTATACGATAGTTGGTCTTCTTCAACAGCTATGAAATTCATATAATAGTCGTCAAACCTTTTAGGTCTTTTCACAATTCTTGTCCTTGTTCTTCTTTCTCCTTCGTCTGTCTCACCTTCTTCATGGATTTCTTCATTTTCTATATCATAAAACTGAAGCTCGTCTTCCTGGATAGTGTCTCTTTGCTCTATTTCGATACTTTCATCTGTCCTTTTAGATCTTCTGTTCTCCTCATTTATTTGATCATCTGCATTTTGTTCCTCTTCCATAGGTTTCTTCTTTTCTGTTTGACTTTCCTCTTCTGTACCTATTCTTTCATCTGTGTGTTCACTTCCCTCAGATTCTCGCTCTCCTACATGCCTTCTTTCTTCAGTAAGTCTTCTTTCTTCTGTTTGTATTCTTTTCTCTGTACTTTCTGTTTCTTCTTCTTCTCTTTCATAAACTTTGTCCTTTACAAATATATGTTCTTCCTGTTCTTCTGTTTTCTTGGATTTTTTTATAAAGATGACATCTCTTTTAGTTTCCACCTGTCTAATGTCTGGCATCCACACTCTATAACCCTTACAATCAATACCATAGCCCACAAATAATCCTTTTCTGCTTTTTGCATCCCATTTTAATCGCCTCTGTTTAGGTATATGTATATATACTTCAGAACCAAATGTCCTTAGTGTGTTAATATCAAACTCTTTCTGAAACATTAACTGGAAAGGTGATTTGCCAGATATTTTGCTTGGGCCTGTTCTATTTATTGTAAATACAGCGGTACTTACAGCCTCTGCCCAGAAACTTTTATCGAGGTCCTTTGCTTGTAACAAGGTTCTTGCTGACTCCACAATAGTACGCATGTCACGTTCTGCTCTTCCATTTTGCTCAGGAGTGTAGCTTACTGTAGTTTGGTGTGTTATACCCATCCTGTCAAACAAACTTTTAATGTCCCTATTCACAAACTCTTTCCCGTTGTCCGACCTTATTGTTTTAACTTTATACTCAAAGAAAGTTAGAAATTTTTCAATGCAAGACTTTGTTTCCCATTTATTTTTTAAAAAGTAAACAAATCTGAAGCTACTGTAATCATCTTTCAATAGCAAAAAATATTTTGAACCCCCTAATGATTCTACTTCCATAGGCCCACAAAGATCCATATGTATTAGTTCCCCGGGATAGGTACACTGGCTGTCACTTTTACTGAATGATTCCCTGTGTTGTTTCCCCTTAATGCAAGAAATACATTGCTCATCAGATGACCCTTTGTATTGCAAATTGTTTGAATTTAACACTCTTTTTGTATGATTGAAATTTTGATGAGCAAGTCGCTCATGCCATTCACTCAGAGTTGACAGAGCTACTGAATCACTGTTTTGACATTGAAAGTCCATTAAATAGAGATTGCCCACTCTGGTGGCAGTACAGGTAACTTTTCCATTTATGCTAAATTTACAGCCAGTTGTTGTAGACATCATTGTGTAGCCCTTATCAATGGCACACACCACTGAGAAAAGATTGACAGTTAAGTCTGGCACGTAGAGAACATTAAGCAAAACTGAAGGTGTTTGGTCATAACTGATAAACTCTACTGTCCCTACACCACACACCTTGAGTTTTCTACCGTCACCAATAGTAACATACCTTTCAGTTGACAGGTCTTTATAATCTGAGAAGTACTTCCTCTGTGCACACATATGCTCACTTGCACCCGTGTCCATAATCCATCCTTCAGCCATATCTGCTATATATGCACTGGGTAACTGCCTATCTCTGTTTCCCTGATTTTTCTGCAACCGTATTCTACAGTCTTTATATAAGTGTCCAGTCTTGTTGCAATAATTACATTTTCTTAATCTACACTCACTTTTGTAATGTCCGACTTTACCACACACAAAGCACTTATTATTTTCATTGCCACTATTTAAATTCATTGCTCCGCTCTTCTGTGGATTGTCTGAAATCCTCTGGTATCCTCCATTTCTCTGTCTGCTGCCTCCACCTCGACTAGCGACAAGGGCTGATGATGACATGGCATCTGCACTTCGACTCCTCTCTTCTTCAATTAACAACCTGGACGTCAACCTTTTAAGGGTCTGATCTGCTTCAGGTACTGATTCCCAGGCCGAAACGAAATGCCTGTACTTGTCGGGTAATGCAAGTAAAATTTTTGTTATTACCATTTTGTCTTCTATGTTTTGACCCATCGCACGGCATTGGCTTGTGATTTCATTTATTTTTGATAAGAATGAGGATAATGGCTCTTCGTACGTACAGTTGAAAAATTTCTGCTGTACTAAGTGAATGCTAACTGTGGAGGCCGGCTCATATATGCTTTCCAACTTCGCCCACATTTCATTGCTGGTTTTGCAGGCATACAAATGCGATAGTACATTCTCTTCCACTCTTGTCACAATAATTTCTTGTGCTTTTCCATCTTTCTCGAACCATCCATCTTTGTTTTCTTCACTTAACGTCTCTGTACCGGTTACTATGCCGTATAGATTTTTAGCCCTCATAACGATTGCTAACTGAAACTTCCAGGCCGTGAAATTATGCCCGTTTAGCATAACATTCATGCGAGTCTGCTCCATCTTACCCTCCGAAATGCACAGTTAAGTATTGAACAACGCCGCCGGCGCCGCCTTGCTCGCCGCCCTTCGCCTCGTGGACCCCTTTTTACTTTTTCGCCGAACCACACTATATTTGTTATAGCGCGACTTACTCAACGTAGGTATTGCTTCTTTTATAGTTCCAGTGTGCCTGGGCCCATAACCAGATGAAAATAAAGGAAACCAGCAGTTTTTATTAATAAACGAGGACTATATTATTAAAACAGACATCTTTACATGAGAGGGAAAAAAACCATAGACAAAAAGAAAAAAAAACAGATTAAGTTGGTTTTCGATTACAGGAAATAAATTAGTTTTCCTTGCACATTTTAATAGTAACAATAGACGGGTATTTTATTTCAGTTTAGTCCGCCAATTGGATCACAAAACTAACTCTTTTACATTTAGGAATACCTTATTCTTAGCCTACGCTTACATTGTTTATGTATTTTTATCAATTTCCTTCTTATATCTAACTTATCTACTTCTTATATCAAACAATTTTATCATAAAGTTTGCCAACATTTTCTTAATCTAGTTCTTATCTTCTAGCGCGTTTTAATTTTCGTGTATTACTCTGTTCATTATTGTGTTCGTTATCAACCCTTGCATGTCCCCACTGCTGGGGCACGGGTCTCTTCCTGCATCTCAGGAAGGTTAAGCCATACTCCACCACGGGGGCCAAGTCCGGGTTGGTGGAGGATTGTAAGACAGTGGCGGGCCTTACTAACCGTGATACTAGTAGTAGTATTAAAATATTAGCGGGCTCACAAACAAGTGATTCACCGGCTTTAAACTGCCGCCACAGACAAAGGAAAAGCCAAAATTAGGTCTTAACATAGTAGCACAAAATATTCAGGGCTTTTCCGGCAAGGAAAACATGACAGAACTTTTCTTGAAAGATTTTAATGTAGATATTTTATGCTTCACGGAACATTGGCTTAAAGAGTCAGAAATGTCATTTAATTTGAAAGACTATTTGCCTGTTAGTACATATAATAGAAATAAAGCTTTGAGAGGAGGATCAATGGTATTTGTAAAAAATACTTTAAAAAGTAAAGAACGCAAAGACATTGTAAGCCTTTCTGTTGAGCGATTAGTTGAGATCTCGTCTGTGGAATTGGATAGGTATATTGTTATGTGCGTTTATAGGCCACCTCAAACAAATTACAACGACTTTGAATTAGTGGTAGAGGACGCATTAAAACGTCTTTTTGCGAGTAATAAATCCATAGTAGTATGTGGCGATTTTAATATTGATCTGTTAGTTGAGAGCCCACTTCAAACTAAACTTATTAGCTTATTTAGATCGTTTAACTTACTGAACCTATTTACTGAACCTACTAGAACAACGCCAACCAGTGCTACATGTATAGATAATGTTTTTTGCAACTGTGAGCATTTAAAAAAAAAGGTTATAAACAACCTACAGTCGGATCATAGTGGTTTATTAGTTGTTTTACCAACAATTATTGAAAAAAAATGCCCAGCATTAATTTGTAGGCCTATCACAGACAAAAAAATTGAAAATTATTCAAAAATAAATTAGGTACCAAAATAGGTTTACTGCAATTTGATAGCAATGACCCAACACTTTATATAATGAATTGTTTACCACGATATCAAACGAATTTGAACAGGTTTTTAAAATTAAAAAAATTCAGCTCAGTAATAATGGTTTTTCAGAATGGGCCACTCCTGGTATACATAGAAGTAGGAAAAGATTGTATGAATTGTATGAAGAAAAGCAATCCAATCCGGATCCAAGCTTTAGAGAATTTGTTAAGAATTACTCTAAAACCTTTAGGAAAACCTGTTCTATGGCAAAATCCCTTAATATAAGCAAAAAGATAAAGGCGTCTTCAAATAAAATAAAAACTACTTGGCAAGTGATTAACAAGGAGACAGGCAAAACAAAGCCGAGGGATCAAAGTTTTGCGCTAAAGGTAAGTGGGAAAATAGTCAACTCAAGTGACGAAATCGCAAAAGTATTCGAAATCTTCTTCACAAACATCCCACTAAATATAACGGCGGGCTTAAATTCTTCGTCTCAGTCAGCAGAATCACTAATGTTAGAAAATATAAAACCATGCGTAACAGACTTTCAATTTTCCCACGTTAGCTTCCAAACTATTGTTAAAACATTTAACCAAATAAATATAAAGAAAACTGAAGACTTGTGGGGTATGTCGGTCAAACTGATATCCACGGTAATTCATATTATTGCACCACACCTTGCTACAATTTTTAATAAATGTGTTTATCATGGGACTTTCCCGGATCTCTTAAAATTTAGTAAAATAGTTCCTCTATTTAAGGCAGGTGATAATGAGGATCCAAACAATTTTAGGCCCGTAGCAATACTACCGGTATTAAGTAAAGTGTTTGAGAAACTAATTTTACACCAATTGTTGACACACTTTAGTTTAAATAAACTCTTTCATAAAAAACAATTCGGTTTCACTAAGGGTCGTTCAACGACCGACGCAGGAGTGGCATTAATTAATCACATCTTTGACGCGTGGGAGGAGGCGCAGGATGCTATCGGAGTTTTCTGTGACCTTTCTAAAGCTTTTGATTGTGTAGACCATAAAACGCTCCTTTGTAAATTGAATAGATACGGTCTCAGTAATGGATCTCTAGCTCTTCTTCAATCATATTTAGCATACAGAGTTCAGAAAGTTGACATAAATAGGGTTAAGTCTTCTGGATCTGATGTTAAAATAGGAGTTCCTCAGGGTTCTATTTTGGGGCCTTTCCTCTTCTTAGTATATGTAAATGATCTGCCCTACCTAGTTGAGAAATTGTCACAAATAGTATTGTTTGCAGACGATACTTCTCTAATTTTTAAAATCAAGAGAGGTCAATCTAATCTAGACGATGTAAACAACGCCCTTTCTAAAGTGTTAAACTGGTTTACTGTAAACAATCTCATGTTGAATGCGAAAAAGACAAAATGTATAAAGTTTTCATTGCCCAATGTAAAAAAAGTGGACACAAGTTTAATTATAGCTGGTGACAGACTAGACTTAGTAGAGTCCACGGTGTTTTTAGGTATTACAATAGACTCGAAACTGCAATGGGGTCCACACATAAAAAATCTAGCGGGTAGGTTAAGTTCAGCCGCATTTGCAGTTAGAAAAATTAGGCAACTAACAGATGTGTCAACTGCGAGGCTTGTATATTTCAGTTATTTTCACAGTATTATGTCATATGGTTTGTTACTATGGGGGCGTGCGGCAGATATAGAAACAGTTTTTATTCTACAAAAAAGGGCTGTTAGAGCTATCTACGATTTACCTACCAGGCAATCGCTAAGGGATATTTTCAAGGAAATCGGAATTCTAACGATGGCTTGCCAATATATATTCGATAACATAATGTATGTACAAAAAAACTTAACAACATTTAAATTAAACAGGGATATCCATAACGTAAACACTAGAAACAGAAACAAAGTTGCTTTATCTAAATTCAGATTAGCCAAGGTAAATGCATCTTTTGTAGGACTAAGTGTACGTTTTTACAATAAAATTCCAGAACATATTCTATCCCTGCCTGACAGCAAATTTAAAAATTTCATTAAAAAGGCGCTGTGTAAAAAGGCCTATTTTATATAGAATAGATGACTTTATAAATGATGTAAGCCCTTGGCAGTAGACCAATTCCACAACGAGTAAATCATAGTTATTAAATAAATATTTTATATGTAGCAACCGAATCACTGCAATCCTCAGTGTTAGTTATGTATGTCATATTTTAATTTAAGTTTGTACAGACGACGTGATTGCATATTAGTAAATATATCATACATTCTATAACACACAAAAACTTAATCTGCAGGTTTGCTAAAGGTCATTCGAATGGTGGCGTGGTGGCCGGGTCATCTATCTCCCTCCAAAATGGTTGAGACTGATGATGGCTGACCTCTGCGTTATGCTCGTGAACGAGTGCTGTTCGTGTGTCTGGCCGCAGCACTTGTCATGTTTTCACGGCCTATGTAAAAAAAGTATATTTATTTAATAATGCCTTAACATTTAAAGTTATTAATGGCAATCATGGAATCTTATGCGTATAGGTGGTATCTAATGTATTAGATTTAAGACTTGAGAAAAGATGGTCAGAGTGGAGTTTTTTTTCCCGCTGCCCTTTTCTCCACTACATTACGGCCCGAAGGCAGCGGCTTTCACTTTCATGTTACATTGTACTTTGACATTCAGCAAACAGAATGTAAATTCTTTACGTTGAAAATTGAATTGAACTGTCAAAAGTTATCAAGCAGCCCATAAGGCCTCTGACATGGCTTAACGACTGCCATTATATGATAGCCGGCACCAACGGCTTAACGTGCCTTGCGAAGCACGAAGCGCTTGGAAAAATGCCACTAGCGGTAGTCACGGGACGCTCACCCATCCTGTACCCGACCGCGCCTGTTGTTGCTTAACCAAGTGATTGATTCCATTCACTCGGTTTGCCTAGGCCACGAGCGCTTCTTATATTCATCCCTAATATATTCACAATATTATGTAACATAATATTTTCACGTCTTATTTCTGTTCATTACTTTTATAGCAACATTTTCGCAATAGTTTAAGAACTTTTCCAAACCTTTGCTTCATGACTATATTTTCTCGCGATAATTGCACTTCCAGTTCTTGTTCAATTTTGAACCGATGTTTGGAGTACACAGGGCAGTCAAAGAGCAGGTGGGGGACCGTTTCGGCGCACTCCGGGTCGCAGATGCACAATGGGCTCCCCTTACACTTGAAGCAGTTCAAGTATTCTGAGAACCTGTGTTCCCCGTCATAATTTGTATTTTGACGCCTGTTGGCTCAAATTTCCTAACTATCCTGTACGCAGCCACTGCGTCCAGAAAGAATAGCTTCGTTATCGAAGCAGATTCGCCCAGAGTGTATCTTTGGTACCATTCGTCAGGCGTAGCTGTACGGATACTACGCTTGACGAATGAGACCAGACACAATTCATAATCCAGCTTCAGTTTCGACTTCGTGGTGGCCTCCTTTGCCAGAAAGTCACGTTCTCTACTAATATATTATCCAGAACAAAGACACAGCGTTGTTCTGAAGAGTTACGGATTTTAGATTATCTCCAGTTTCCACTGCCAGGGAATGGAGATAGCTGTGGTTTTCCATTCCCGGTTTGGAGAGCCGCCATCGAGCCGCTTGGCCCCCGCGGGGTAGTATGAAGAACCTTCCTGCGATACAGGAAAAGACCCGTGCCCCAGCAGTGGGGACATACAAGGGTTGATACCATCGAGCTGCTGTAGATGCCGAACGATGCAGTTTTGTGCTTTAAAATTAGATCAGTGGACTCGGAAGCGAGAGACTCAGGTCGACTTCCGGTGCGGCCATGTACTAACCTGGTCATATTCTTTTGACAAAAAAATCCAGTAAGTTTATCCGGTAGCAAGCAAGAACAATCTTTAATCGTTTAATTGAGCCCTTCTCTTTGAAGCCCGCCATTCAGTTGGCGTCTTCACCGTGAAACCTTTAATAGTAATTTTCAGGGACCATAAGATGTTATCCACCGCAATTAAGGCTATTGAACGTAATGACTTCATCGTAAATCTTAACTTTGGTCGGCATTTTTCTTTCGGCGGCGAATGAAGAAGTTAGTTCTAATCTGATGTCTTTGCTATTGGCCTTTTTGCATCTACGTAATGAGGTGATTTATACAGCGTCCAGTGGTATCTTCACTCACACTAAATGGGTGAAGGGACCACTCCGACGCTGTAGTGCCTGGGACATGGCTTTATAGATGGTGTAGGTTTGCCCAGGACCTATACCATCCTGACAGCTTAGTCGGCCTAACCATTATTATTTGCTATTATTTACCTGCTATTTAAGCTATTATATAATACCTATATATATAACCACGAAGTAGTCGTGGATCGCGGCCTAGTTGAACCGAGTGGAATCAATCACTTGGGTTAAGCAAGAGCAGGCGCGGTCAGGTGCTGGATCGGTGACCATTCCGTGACTACCGCTTGTGGCATTTTATCCAAGCGCTTACGTGATTTGCAAGACACGCTAAGCCGTTAGTGCCGTCTGTCATGTAATGGCAGTCGTTAAGCCATGTCAGAGGCCTCATGGGCGGTTTGATAACTTCTGACAGTAAAGCCCGCCAATGTCTTACAATCCTACACTAGCCTGGACTTGGCCCCGAGTATGGCCTAACCTACCTGCGATGCAGGAGGAGACCCTTGCCCCAGCAGTATTTACATACAAAGTTTTGATATCATAAATATCCAAATGGAATATATTTCCACACTTTGACACCGTCGTTGCCTGTGTTTCCGCTGGTAAGTAGGTTGTAAGATGCCTTTTGACATTGATAGTCCTGCTACTAGGGAGTCACCATATCGTTTTCTATGCACAACAATGTAGTCTGCTACTCTCTAAATTGTCTTCGCAAAGCTGCTATTTTAGATACAACAAAAAAAAAACATTCATAAAACGTAATTTCTGGCTAAAACATAACATGAATACCAGAAACTGCCACTGGCCACGATCCTGACAAATACATTCGCTTTATTAACGTTCATCAGTCACGCGATTAGGTACGTCTGTTTCGGGTCCTTTTTATCTGCCCTAATACATCCCCTATTTGTGTCCGCCTCTTACCAGCCCTTTTACTCATATTCTTTAGTCGTTCAAAGGTCGTTTAAAAACATTGTTGGAGAAGAAAGATAATTTTTTGATTTTGGTGTCCGTAAGCGAATAATAAGCTTTAAAGTGCAAATTCCTGTCTGAGTAGGGCGTCGTCGTTCCTCTCCCGGCTTAACGTTTGACTGTAGAAACGGAAAAAAAAATCAGGGTAGTAGCACATAAGAGGAAAACTATCACGGCCTTCCAATTTAACGAGTACCAACTTATAAAAGGAACACTTTGAAAGAAATCCATTGAAAATTACGTTGATGAAGTTTTTAGTTCTGTGAAGCCTCCCCATCTTCCTACAGAACTCTACACTGCGCGTGGCTCGACACAAACTTGCTCGGTTTTTTTATTGAAGGTTGCGTTTACGAAACAAGCTTTAAGCCGCTTATTATTATTGTACGCAAACACAAAGTATACATTTGATACAAATGCGTTTTTAATAAATATGGATAATATCTAGGTGGGTAGTGCAAAATACTAAAAGTAGGGGGCGTGCGGATTAATAAAATAATAATAATAATAAAAATTCGTTTATTATAAGGAAAGGATTTTGACAAGACATTGGATCATTGCGCCTCCCACACTAGGCGCAGCCTGTGTCGCGGGTGGCGGGTAGATTACACATTGCACCGATCGAGCAAGCGAGTCACCGCACAGTCGTAGGCATGCGGACAAAAGTGTTATTATGGACCAACTTTTGCTGCCGCACTAGGCCGAGCCTGTGTCGCGGACAGCTTTGGTATATTATATAATGCATGCCTGCGCTTGTGTTACACTTTGTTGGCTTCGTGTAGATATTGTATAATTATAGTTTAACAATTCATTTAAGTTATTATTACAGATTTAATTTAATTAAGTGACTAATTTGCTTTAAACAAAGGTAAATGTCCATTCTAGATTTCTGTGACAATAAAAATAGAAATAAAATTGTAAAATTGTACGTTTAAACTATGGATTTTAGATACAGGTTTTTTTTTTTTTTTTTTGTAGTTTTAGTACAAAAACATGCATACTTGCGTTAATATTTAAGATTATATTAAATTTGATTCGATTTAAAAATAGTATAAAATAAAATTAAAATTATCTCTCTAAATTTAAATTGGATTTTGTAAAATGAGTTTAGTGTATGTGTGTGTCAGGGTGTGTGTGTGTGTGTGTGAGGGTGTATGTGTGTGTGTCAGCGTGTATGTGTTTGTGTATGAGTGTTTGTTCGGGACCTCTTGCATGACTGTGGAAGTCTTGTTATATTTTGTGTGTATATTTATTTACTTGCATATTTTTAATAGTTTTTCTGTTTCTGTGTAATCTAGCGTACTCAGCCAATCCACAACTTTCTTCTTAGCTTCAGACATGTTACAGTGTTTAATATCGCATGCTTTATTGGCTTTGTTGTAAATAATAGGTTTTAAAAATGTTGGGAACTTTTGTGCGAAGGTCGTTTTAGTGGGAGGATTATAGATTTTAAAGATTCTACGACTTAGCAATTTGGTGTAACCTGGAGAATTCAAGACATCTCTATGCTGTGTAACGATCACTTTCAGCGCAAACAATTGTCTTATGGAGATTGTGTTTTCTACAGAAAATAGTGTGGGATTGGGACGGATACAGGGAAATTTAAAAACATAGGTACTTAAATAGACATGTATTGTATAAATATAAACACATATAGCTAACAACCCAGGCGGACATACATCGACCAAATAGGGCGTGTATTAGCAAAAGGGAAGATAAAAAGTACCCGAAACCGGCGTGCGTGCATGTAACGACTTTTGATGAAGCGAAGGTGATCTGTCAGGATCGTGGCAAGTGGCAGTCCCTGGTCTTTGCCTACCCCTCTGGGTTACAGGCGAGAGGTTATGTATGTATGTATGTATGTATGTATGTATGTATGTATGTATGTATGTATGTATGTATGTATGTATGTATGTATGTATGTATGTATGTATGTATGTATGTATGTATGTATGTATGTATGTATGTATGTATGTATGTATGTATGTATGTATGTATGTATGTATGTATGTATGTATGTATGTATGTATGTATGTATGTATGTATGTATATGTATGTATATATGATTTATACAGCGTCCAGTGGCATCTTCACTCACACTAGATGGGTGAAGGGACCACTCCAACGCTGTAGTGCCTGGGACATCGTTTTATAGATGGTACAGGATTGCCCAGCACGTATACCTTCTTGACAACTTAGTCGGCCTAGCCCACAGGAAAGACTAGTCAATACGTGCGGAGCCAACCAAGCCGCGGGTTTCCTCACGATGTTTTCCTTCACCGTTAGCGTGTGGTATTGCGGCTACAAATTCGCAAATGTACGTAACTTTGAAATTAAACAAAGTTATTGGAGCATGCCCGCACTCGGGATCGAACCTAGGGCTGGTGGCTGGTGGTGATGGTTCTACCCACTGAGCTATCACCGCTATTAATTAGTATTTTCTGTAGAAAACACATTTTACGATATGACGATCCAATTGCTAAATATGGACCTTTAAAGTCTACAAATATTTTTTTTTGTTAGTAGGAATCATTTTTATTCTCTCGATGGAGGAAGGTTACGTCATCCTTTTGCAAACCGGACTTGGCCCCAGTGGTGCCAAGTCTGGTTTGCAAGAGGATTGTAAAACAGAGGTGGGTCTTGATCTGTCAGAAGTTATCAAGCCGCCCGTAAGGCCTCTGACATGGCTTAACGACTGCCATTACATGACAACCGCCACCAACGGCTAATCTTATTTTGATAGAACTTTCGATGCCTTTACATATTTTGCTCTTCACGCATTCTCATTTTCAGACTAAAGTAAAGTTCAATAAAAGTGAAACATTTTATCGCATTGGATCAGGAAAACCGTTCAAGATCTAAGTCTACACTAATTTTTCAAGCCAATTCTCGCGTGATTGCCGTTATTAAAGCAGGCCCAAAAATATTGGAAGTGAAACTGACAAGTATGTGCTTTATGTGTAGTATTTCATTAGATCTTATCGCAACCGCCATTTGGTAAACTTGAATGTTACATCGTTGACCATTATATTACATCAAGCACGCTATATTTCCATTTACATAATTTCACTGTTTATTTTATTCAACAGAATTTATTTGCTTTTCACCTTTTGCGAGAGGTCGCAGTGAACCTTTAATCAATTTCAAGGTTGAATTACTTTACAGCCTTGGAGTTAACAAGAATGTTCGGTCAAAAAGCAAAAAACACTGCGCCTTTTTTTTAAGCAAGACAAATGAAGGAAGGTTGTCACTTGACCCGAAACACGTGATGGTAAGCGAAGACGGGGTCTAAGATGTTATGTGCCTGTTGAATGCCGGTTGAGTATAGTTTCGAAGACACTCAGGTAGATGTCTCCGGAATAACTGACGACGGCAACGTATTCCACAACTTTGCCGTTCTTATTAAAAGATAATTCGCGAATCGCTCGGTGCGGGTTCGTGGAATTTCCACAAAAAAAGCGTGCATTTGAGCCAATCGTCTGGTGGTCTGAAAACATACAATTCCCACACAATTACTTACTTCAAGATGAAAAACACCAACGAGGCGGCGATGGCGGTGGCGGTTCATATATGCGTTCATGTAAATACTACTGCAGTACTGACGTATGGATATATTCTTATAACATATATCGAGAGCAGCTGAACCGATTTCGCTAATTCTTTTTTTATAATATTCCTTAAAGTACGAGGATGGTTCTTAGGGAGAGATAAAAAACAAAATAAAAAATCGATTGTTAGGCGGTACGAAGTTCGCTGGGTCAGCTAGTCTGTAATATAAAAATGAATCGCCGAATGTGTTGGTAAGCGCAAATCTCGAGAGCAGCTAAACCGATTTCGCTAATTCTTTTTTTAGAATATTCATTGAAGTACGAGGATGGTTCTTACGGAGAGATAAAAAATAATAAGAATTGATGGTTAGGCGGCACAAAGTTCGCTGGGTCAGCTAGTTAATAATACATACAAATACCACCGCGTTTCTGTTTATCATCCTTTACGAGTGGTCACGCGTATCGGTAGAATGCGGATCTCACATTCGGGAGGTCGAGGTTTGATCCCCGGTGCATGTACCAATGACTTTGTTTTTTTTTTCTTTCGTACCGTGATTGAATCGAATCGATCGTGATCTAAAGTAAAACGGCATACAGGCATCAAAATTGACGAGACTATAGAACTAATTATAATATATTCTTACAAAAAATAATAAATACAGAAAGGCACGATTGATTATTAAATACTACTAGTAATTAGTATTAAACCCGTCTAGACTACAATATTTACTTTGTGAAATAAAGAACTTTAATAATAATAAATTTCAAAGCGGCCAACGGTAGTAAGTAATGCAGCATTAATTAAAAGAGCTCGCCGCTCCAGTTTGTAGGGTGACACCTGCTTAGACATGTTTCATAACTCCTTAACCCTTATAAACTATATGGGACCCCACGGACCGGAGAAATAGTGAGTTTCGCTCCTTACATCAATATTTAATTAGCTACGTTGCCGACTTTTGCCTTTCGAAAGCGGCGACGAGCATATTTCTTTGTATCCTACTAATGCTATGAATGTGAAGTTTGTGAAGATGTTTGACGGCCTCGGTGGCGCAGCGGTTTGGCACTCTGACTGTAAAGCCGATTCCCGGCCGGGTCAACTTAGGAAACGATTTTTTCTAGTTTGTCGCGGGTCTTGGATGTTATCTATGTATTTATTGTATAACATCTATCGTCAAGTTAGCACCTGTAGCACAAGTCATTTACTTGTACTTAGTATAGGGCTAACTAGATCTGTGTAATATGTCCATGAATATTTATTTATTTGGATGTTTGTTACTCAATTACGCAATAACTGCTGAAGTTACATGAAACAATGCCTACGGCTAGACAAATATCTCTATTAAGACCTAAGATACATGATATCCCGGTGATGCGTTCCCATGGGATAATATTTTATGGTTACTTTAACCTTTATAGTGCCCTTACAGGGTGTCATGTAGAACTAGAATTACTTAATAATATTATTACCACCTGTATTATTACCATGGCATGCAATAAATGATTATGATTACGATTACCTTATTTCAAGACTGCGGCTATTCGTTTAGTCAGGAGGACTAACATGTATGCACTTCAGTGCCTTGTCAAAGTCAAAATATACTATTTTTATTTTTAATGCACTAACCCGTGCTAAGGACAATTTTCGCCCATTAGCTCAGTTGGAAAGAGCGCTGGCACGGATAGCCAGAGGTCGCGGGTTTGAATCCCTTCATGGGTGGAATTTTTAGCCTCTAAATAGGTTTAAAAACCTATTTAGAGGCAAAAAATTTCTAAATAGGTTTTTAAAATTGTCCTTAGCACGGGTTAGTGCATTAAAAATAAAAATAGTATAATCATGTGGGTAGGTAGTCGGGGCTGTAAGTGATGCAATTTACTTAAGCCAGATGTCGCTGCCTGTACGTAATACAGAGAATAGTGTAAAGAGGTTCGAAATTTCACTGATGCCGGTGAGTCGCCCATTAGCTCAGTTGGAAAGAGCGCTGGCACGGATAGCCAGAGGTCGCGGGTTGGGTGGAAATCCCGGCATGGGTGGAATTTTTAGCCTCTAAATGGGTTTTTAAAAGTCAAAATAGTCAATTTCTTATACCACAGGCTAGAAGAGGTTAATTTGGCAAGGTTCTCATGTGTTTACATGTTAGTTCACTCGACTGTAGGTACACTGTAAACATACAGCGGTGGCAATACAATCTAGGTTCGTTATATCTAAAATTCTTTTATATGCCACAGAGGTAGGTGAAACCTAAAAAGTAAAATATTTTATTTGACAATTTTTAATTTTAACACGCCTTTGTCGAGACAGATTTTACTAAGATTTTATAACAAAAAACGATACAACTTATATTCTACGGCCGCCGAAGGGTCAAATTGAACACAAAGTTCTTAGCAATTTCTTATCTAATTTTGCTAACAAAGGAATTAATTAAATTTCCAAGTCAGTTAATTAAGCGAGCACGATATACGAGCGTATTATAAGGCTGCAAAGGCAATTAAGATAGCCTTCGCAAAATTTGGATAGTAAGTTATTACAAAAAGATAGGTATCTAATTATTTCCAGACAGGTACCCACGCACTTTCACATGTATTCCAATTTCCATGCCTGCTACAGAAAACCATTCTTTTTCTATGCGAATAAAAACATTTTAGTTGCTTAGGGAAAGTAAAATAAAAATCATGCGCGTATCCAAAACCATGGACAGTGACTTCATTATGTAACTTCTCACGTATACATCTGTGTGCGAATGTTTAATATATACTTAGTTCTGTCATATAAATATGAGGAGTAATATGTATTACACATTGTGGATACTGCTTTTCAGTAGATCTCTGATACGTGACAGTAATATTGAGTCACATAATTGTACGACAAAGTCCAGTGGATATCTCGTTTTTGCACACAGATTTATACGTAAAAAGTTACAGAATCACGACGCAGGAGCCCACCCCGACTTATCGGAGACACATTTTTTTTCATTTATTTATTCATTCAATTTCTTACACCTATGTTTACTGGACAGTATTAAAATAAGGTGCGGTAGAAAGTGACAAATTGAAACTATATTTTATCCTGACTACAGAAGTAATGGAGTATGTTACTTTTAGACCACGCAAAGACCGAAAGGTCTACGACAAATGAGGTGTCAAATAAAAGGTATCGACGACGCGTGTTTCATTGGGTTAATGTAACGGACTTATTATATACTTATGGACCTTGCTTAGCGCTTTTTGGTCGTCGAATATTTGCCTGATTGTAGCAATCGAAAATGGGTCGTGCTCTGTAGGAGACAAAAACCATATCAGTGAAATGGTAATAGTGAAAGTACGGACACTAGACTTAGAGCTAAGAACCCCTTCTCTCAACTTGAGGTTAATTCGAACTACGAGCTATTGAGGTCAACCCTGACCGAAACAGTTCCGCGCTGACTTTAAATAGTTGCGATTCCCTTACATTGGTTATGGTTAGGTTTTAGACATTTCCTTAGACACGGCCTAATATCCCTTTAGAAAATAGCGGAAATTAACTGCAATATGACGTTAGATTGATGGTCCTCAGAAAGAAAATAATGATTGTTTTTTAGGATCTAGTACCCCTATTATCCTAACCGTAACAACAAATTACAAAATCGGCCATCTGTGAAAGAAAAATTTTTTGCTAAATACAGTCCTATTTATAAAAAGACGATTTATCAAAACACTTCCTCAGATCCAGTTTAAATAGTCATCCAGTTAAAATAGAATTAGAATGATATGAACATTCAGGCTATTTATATTAATATTCAAGTGAACTATTATCCAATTATTGATCAGAAAATCACTGGCAAGAGACGCTTAGGCCGGAGAAAGAAATCCTGGTTGAGAAACTTACGGCCCGACTGTAATCGCAAGTGCTGCCGAGATCTTCTGCCTTGCCAGAGACATACATAGATAGCCAGAGGTCGCGGGTTCGAATCCCGGCATGGGTGGAATTTTTAGCCTCTAAATAGGTTTTTTAAAATTGTCCTTAGCACAGGTTAGTGCATTAAAAATAAAAATAGTATAGAGACATACATGTTTAGTTATATATTAAATGGGTCAAATCGTGATTATTTATTACCTTATTTCTCGACGAAATAAGATATTTACGTTTTATCCAATAAATAATCGCGATTTGACCCGTTTAATATATAACTATGTATGAGTATCGCGAATCATTAAGACAAACATGTTTTTTTATAACATTTTATTGATAAGACACAGTTAATATTTACATTTTATAAGGCAACACTTAAACCTTACAAGGTTTCTGCGTGAAGTCTAAGCCGCTTTTATAAAAATCTTTTGATTATTTTTTTACTTGCTCACATACTTATTTACAAACGAGTAATATTACATGATTGAACAATGTTACTAATTCTATTATTCTATACTATTAATAGCAATAATGTATTATGAATAGCAATAATGATATACCAATGTCATTATTGCCATTAACAATACTATTGGCGGATCGTCAGAGGTCGCGGGTTCGAATCCCGGCATGGGTGGAAGTTTTAGCATCTAAATAGGTTTTTAAAATACTATTGAGTAAAACATTTCTTTATCAGGATTTTAATATGCAGAGCTGACTGTCAATCAATCAATTTCTATATTTACAATACATTTCTTTACATACAAGATGTTATGATAGGAAAGTTGCTCTATGTTTTGCCTTTATATTGTAATGAAGATTATGTTAAATAAAAGGTCACTACAATTGTCATAATTATTGCAAATACACAGCATTCAATTAATGTAAGGTAATGCAAGAAGAGGTTAATGTGGCAAGGTTCTAAAGTGTTTACACGCGACTGTAAACATACACTGTAAACATACAGCGGTCACATTATAATCTAGGTTAGTTATATCAGAGCTGACTGTCAATTTTTGCTAGATGGAGAGCCACCATAAGAAGAAGAAATATCTTCAAGCGTGCATTTAAAGTACTGTCGCGTGCATTAACATGTAAACACATTAGAACCTTGTCACTTTCCGCTCTTCTAGCCTGATGTATGAGAAATTGACTATTTTGACTTTGACAAGGTACTGAAGTGCATACATGTTAGTGCTTGTGACCGTACACAACTCGTGGCATATCGCCTAATCGCCCTTTTTCTAAACGCACTTAACCGTTTTTTGTGAGACCGCTTTCTCTATTATTAATGCACATACATTCGCCGTATCAATTTCCGCGCAGGGAAGTCGTAAACTTGGCATGCGCGTCGGGATTGCTTCAGCCAAGAAAAGTCAAACAAAATGCATAATTAAAACCTCCCCGCCCGGCTAAGTGAGGGAAGGCCCGCGCCTGTAACAAGCAGGCCTCAAGCACATCTTCCGAGAAGCGATGGCGGCGTGACAACATAATGAGCTCACGTGACCCGTCAGGCCCAGCCGACGAGCCAACAATTTCCTGACGCTGACGAACGCGTTTCCAATTTCGAAGTTCTCTAGTTGCTTTTCCATCTCTGTGGATACGCTGTTTTGTGTTACGAAGCGTGATGTGAGCCGAGGACCGGCGGCGCCGCGGCTAATTCGCTCACAGGTCTTTTTAACCGACTTCCAAAAGGAGGTTCGCAATTCGACGGAGTCTTTTTTTTTCGCGTATGCCCCCACATTACACGGGGCTGCCTGAATCGATTTTTGAAAATTCCCCTTCGAGCTTTGAAAGTTTCGATGGTAATAATTTCAATATCGATGAGGGGGTCGTGGATAAATCGAGTGAATTCAATCAATCAAATCAATTTATTACAACGTGAATAATTTATATTCTGTTTGCTGAATGTCAATGTAAAATGTACGCCGCTGCCTTCGGGCCGCAAATTACACTAATTTTTCGAATTTTAAAATCCTCAAATTCTTCGAAGTTTAAAGGCACATCTGAAACAATTTGGCGATTTTTGCATTTGCTTTCGAATAAGACAACTTTTTGGAGACGTAATGGTGATGAAAAACCGAAGCATAGATTGTTGCCACAGTTGCTTTTTGAAGTCGGTTTTTGTTTTTTAAAGCTTTTGTTTAACTTTTAATATTTCTGTGTACGAGTATGTAGGTCTGATGTTCTCAACATTTAAAGCCATTTTCAACTAGTTTCTGGCATTTTATTTTGCAACTTCTCTGTTAATTCGGTTTTCTTTTCCTACCCGACTGCGGTGGAACTCAACAGGATTTAATTTTGGCTCGTATATATGTTCTCCTTTATTCAAGGTGCTATGCGGGAACACAAAATCTATACATATAGATTTTGTGTTCCCGCATAGCACCTTGAACAAAGATCAGATTTTTAAATTCAGCTATTAGCAGGCGGGACAAATCCAAACCTCGAATTTGTCATTTGATACCAAAATTAGATATTTTCCTGCAAGTTCATGTACATAGTTTTGGCCAAGTCAGAGGCCTTAGGGCGGCTTGAAAACTCTACCGGTAGAATCTTGTTTACTAAAATGGACAAGTAAGGGTAAATAGACTGTAACTATGCTCAACAGCTTGGTGGTTATTTTTATTTCAGTTTTTGATGAGTAAAGTTTCTTGAAGAAAGATTTCAGTATTTTAGACGAATAATCCAATAAAAGATCCTCCTTTCAGTTATATCGGTGTAGATAGAAAGATAAAAAGAAATCCAAACTTTATATTTGTCTTTGCCGTTTGTAGAGTCGGAGCGTTATAGACAAAGTGCTCTGAGCGATTAACCGGCCAATTATTAGGTATCTGAACTACGATTAAGATTTCAACTTTGTGGGAATTCTCTCCGTTAATAGTCCCAAACGTCATCATTCATTTGCAGCGAACGGGCGAACTTGGGAAGTTCGAACCATTTGAACAGTTTGCGAACAATTATTTGATCTTGATATAAGTTTTGAGAACCGACTGTAAAGCTATGTTAAATTGGGATAACGGCACTATCTGTCACGATATACACCGAAATCTCAATGATAAGAGTAACGTCTAACGTTTGAGTCTGTATTTCCCATATAGACCTTGCATGTTCTCAAGAGTTTTCAAAAGTTAAGATGAAAAAGTCTGGCTGTTATAGGTGTTGGATGAGACTTCTCCATTCAAAATTATTTTTCATCATGAACATCGCCATCACCATAATTAACCGGTGTAAGTCCACTAATGGATTTAGGTCTCTCCCAAGACACGCTACTGAGCCCGATCTTTGGCTCTTTTCTCCCAGTCACTGCCCACATCTTCACGAATGTCGTTGCTCCACCTGATCACAGGGCGTCATGGCAGAGTTAAAAATATTTTTAGTAGGTACTTAATGGTCTGAGTGGTAACTTCACCTGTTTAATAATAATCATAAATAATAAAAATCACTTTATTTGACAAGATAAACAAACAATTACATGTTGTACTTACATTCTAAACAATATCCAATGGATATGTTTAAAAGAGTTGTAGTAAGAGTTACCACAAGAAGTAATTTAACATTAATGTAAAAGGCTTACCCCTTATTCATAATAGTCTGTTAACTTTAAGCAATGCTTATTCTCACTCTGTTCTCTTCTATTGACCTAAGTCAGAATGAAAGAGAACACTCTTTAGCAGCTGTTTTAAGCTAGCGGACTATTATGAATAAGGGGGTTAATGTTTGTAAGCATAGCGTAAGCGAGTGCCAGACACACACCTAGCTCACATCCAGGCCAAAAAAAGTTAAGCAACTCAGAAGGTGGCCAAAGAAATATTTTAGAAACTCCTCTGAAATACACAATACCTCAAACACGTCAATTAAAGTTTGACATTTAAACCTACATAGTTTTATATTGATTTTTTTTAATCACTCGCGACGCTCACACATTTATTATTATCTAAACAGACATTTAACGGTTCTAATTGAGATTTTTTATGAGCTAAAGTTAAACCTTAGCTCCCGAAGTTTCGACAGCTTGCTTTGCAGTTGACTTTTGAAACTTTCACGATTTTCAAATTTAGTTTTATTTTTGTTTTCTAGGTTTGCTGATCCCGTCTGATAGATATTATTGAAACCCTGTGTGTTAAGTACAATGATATTTTTCTGTAACTATGACCTACCGGAATAAAAGAAAAATGAGGGAAAACTAAAAGAAAAAAAATTGTACAACAAAAACTCTAATAATATTCCAGGAAACGCACATGAAAAGTAACCCTGTTTACTCATATAATAATAATAATAGAGCCTTTATTTGCATGTGAACAAACAGCATAAATTAACATAGTTTGTAAAAGTAATTACATTTTTTGATTTATTACTTAGTAAAAATTATAACTATTGACAAATTACATGCAATCAAAATTATCATTCAGTCTACAACACAGAAATATTTTTAGAGTCCTATGGCGTGCTAGGTCCATTTGAGTTACCCATATACTTAGACAAAACTGTTTTGTAGAAGGCAACTACCGAGTAAAAATATATGCGGTGACGTTTATGTACATGAACGAAGTTGTATTTCTTAATCATTCGCGATACTCGTACATAGTTGTATATTAAACGGGTCTAATGGCGATTATTTATTAGGTAAAACGTTATTACCTTATTTACCGACGTTTCGGCAGCGTTACAGGTTACCGTGGTGAAATATTACCTACAATAATTGACTGTACTCGCCACTTCAGTCTACCTGAGAGCACGGCAACTGTAACGCTGCCGAAACGTCCGGAAATAAGATAATTACGTTTTACCTAATAAATAATCGCGATATGACCCGTTTAATATATAACTATACATTGGTTTGTTTTGGCAAGCTTAGAGGGGGCACTTTAGCTTTGACTTTTCCCTTAGCTGTACTTTTTTGGCAAAGCTGAAATAAAAAAGCTATACCTATTTCTGTGATGTTAGATCTGGCATATAATAATCTTGTCGTTGAGACGAAATATTTTTGTTAGCTAGACAGTATTGAACCCGAAACGGTAAATTTAAATCGCTTGGATGTACTCCACCTACGTACTTACTACTAAATTAACAACAGAACAAAAACAAAAAAAATCGCGATTTACAGTGTGAGTATACGTAACCCCCGGTGTGCAAGCCCGACATAATTAGCCGGTTTTTAAAACCTATAGTAGTAGAGTCTTTTTCTCCACTATAATACGGCCTGAAGGCAGCGGATATTGATATTCGGCAAACAGAATGTAAATTCTTTACGTTTAAATAAATTGATTTGATTTGGTTACCTCTTTGTTTTTATCCTCGTGTTACATCGGTATTACTTACTTCGCTGTGGCTCAACGACCCGAAGTCGTCTTGGCCTCCAACACAAGAATTTATTCGCCACTTGCAGAGGACAGAGGTCCTGCGTGGTCTCTTACGGTACTGGTAATACGTCAGGTGATCGGTCGTTTAAACTTGTAATTTTCGCACTTAGGATTATGTTTGGGCCATTGTACGTAACAGGGCCGTGAGATCACTCCAGCCGCCCTATCTCTTTCTCGAAAGTCAGCAGTGCCGTGGCCACTGAAAACGAACGTCGCTTCCCATCGATGGTAAGCCGTTGCTTTCATAGTGATTGGTCACGTTGACGGGTGTTTCGTCATCCCTGAGGCGGGTTTGGAATAACGGGCTGTCGATCAGTCCCATGATGGATAAAGTGTTTATTCAGTGAACAGTTGCCGTTCAGAAGTGCCACGGGTTAAGCAGACTGTATCTCCTCAGATGCATCAGGCTACGTGTGAGAAGTTTCTGAGAATACATATTCTGTGTATTGTATGTTTCTGGCATGTACACGTACAGCTTCGGAAATAGTCTGATAGATGTCGTTTTGTGGTTTAATGAACATTGTTATTGTATAATTGTAGCAGGGGAGGCTACAATCTGGTCGCTTGAGCCGTCTAGTATTTCCTTACGTAGCAATATCGCGAACACCCACAAATATTACGGGCCAGAAATTGTTATAGAGCAAGTTCCCAACGCTATATAACCCGGCACACTTCGCAACACTATAAAGAGAAGCAATTAGCTAGCGTTAACTGCGGCCTCTAGACAATGGCTGACCAAACTACTATAGGCTAACATCTGAGCGTAGCTTGCTCCATTCTTTTGATAGACAATGCCTGAGCGGAGACTACGGAGGAAATAAGATCTTTTGGATCTTTTATAATGCTGTGCACGGAGCTGTTCTGATAAACGTTAGTTGTTACACTATATTCTTCTCTATATTCTATATATTTTTATCTACCGGCTATATTTTTTTATGCAATCCACTCCATCCAAAGGTTGTTTGGAAGAAATCGTGATAAGACCGCCAATTGTATAACATTGCTTGGAGTTAAGAAATTACGGGTGTATTCTTTTTTCTGATTGTGCAATAGTGTTGTCTATCTATCTATACGGCATGTACTCAGTTAAAAATTAGAAACGCTCTAGAGTTATATGGCTTGCCCTTCTTATTGCACACTAGTACATAATACGTAATGTTGATTATAGTTTTAATACACCTATTTTTATTTCTGTGAAAATTACATCTCATTCTTTCATGTTTCGGTCTGAAACTAGCGCCAAAGCCCTTCTTTGGCATCGTGCTGAGACTCGCCTATTTTTGTCAATTTTGTTCTCCTCAGTTTCAGGTACTCACAGGTATAACCCAAGGCGTCCAGGTCGCGTCCGCGGTGGCGTCCGCGGTGGCGATAACTGCGCGTGCAAAAGTTGTTCACACTGTCGCGTTTGTTCTTGCGTTCACCAGGCTGGAATCACGTCATTAACTACAATGCTCTCTGATACAGAAAATGAAATTGAAGAAGTTTTACTTTTGGCTGCTCTCATTGAAGATGAAGAGGAACAAGAAAGGTAAGTACAACACAATCACAGTAATTTTAGTGAACGTCAATTGTAAGCTAATGTCTCTATCTTTTTTTTTCAGAAGAACAAGAGTATGGGTACAGAGTATAAATGAAACCAGAGAAAGGGAAGGTGAATTCCATACCTTGCACTGGCAATTACTTGAAGATGAAAAGCGATTTTTCATTTACTATAGAATGTCTATCGAATTGCTTTCATAAGCTTTTGGATATGATTAGAGACTCTATTAAAAAGGAGTACACAAACTATCGCACTCCAATATCACCAGAAGAACGACTGTGCCATCATGAATACTTTAAAAACTAAAAACACAGTTTTTTTTTAACAATAATAGCTGCGTGCAGCGTCCTAATGTAACAAGCGCGATCTGATCTCCACCGCTGCGTGCAAACGCGGCACCGGGACGCCGCGGCCAAACAGAGGACGCCTCGATGTGAACACGTCGCTACAAGTTCGTACGCAACAACTGATCGCTACCGCGCACGCCACCGCGGACGCGAGTTGGACGCGTTGGTTTGGCCAGGCCTTAAATGTATTCTGTGGTTTACTATGCAACATTTTCTATTTCGTCTATGGGCGTTTACAGTTCGTAAGTGAGTTATGTAATTGGTTTGACTCACTCTTAACATCTAAATAGAGCGGGATGGTGGGCTAGATAACACTGTAGCGTCTGTTCGCAAGCATCTAATAAAGTATCCTTTTCATGATACTCTATAACATTGTGTCGATTATTTTTTTAACGCTAAACAGCCTACCGTTAAACAAATAGTAGTAGAGAAATGGCAAGGAAAATAACCGTTTAAAACTTAGTCCGTGACATGGACCGGGCGGAAGCCGACAAGATTAAATTGTCTCACCCGACTCGCAGCTACCTCTTAATCCATTTAAACTTGCCTACAATAGGAAACTTTGGCTTCGGACACTATCACCTGGTTTTCTCTGCTGTAAGAGAATAACTCTCAAATCCAATTTAAATGTTTGTCTGTCTTCGTTAAACTGTTTTGAAATTAAATTAAAAACAGGCTTTATACAAACACCTCTCTGTCCAGATTTCAGCCAAAGCGATTCACAGACGAAACGCTCGTGGCCTAGTCGAACCGAGTGATTAGAACCAATCACTTAAGTTAAGCAACAACAAGCGCGGTAAAGCGTAGGATGGGTGACCATCACGTGACTACCGCTAGCTTCCGCGCTTCGCAAGGCACGTTAAGCCGTTGGTGCCGGCTGTCATGTAATGACAGTCGTTAAGCCATGTCAGAGGTCTTATGGGCAACTTGATAACTTCTGACAGTATGTCTTAGATTCCTCCACCAACCCGGTCTTGGCCTCCGTGGTGGAATATGGCCTAACCTTCCTGCGATGCAGGAAGAGACCCTTGCCCCAGCAGTGGGGACTTACATTGATATCGAAGAACGATTCACAGACAGAATTATTGCAATAGATCCATTTATTTGACTTACCTCTGAGCTCCATCAACTAAGCAGGGTTATAAAATCAGCTCAAAGAAAACAGCAAAAATACATTAAAATAATGAAAAGCTATGTATAGAAGTCCTTCGAAGCTCGGTTCTATCAGCTTTGCCGCAAAAGCTGCCTTAAAATCCACCACAATGACACGTAAATCTACCGACTGAAGAAATAAATATGGTCGCTGTCCTATCGCATTATCGACAATTTTAAACTTTAACAGGAACGGATTATATTCCTTCCTTTTATTTATAGAAAAACTGTTTATCCTTCCAGTCACTAGGGTTGTACTTTTGTAAAATTGTTCAATAAAAGTATCCCGCTAAATTAAAAACGAAACCGGATAAATGCGAGTAGGTCTCGCCCTCTCTGACGTATGAACAAACGATTCAAAACTTAATTTTACAGTAAAAAAGTATGTACCTACTTCCCTACTACCCAACTGCATGTAAGTTACAGAAACGTTGTAGAAAACCAAATAGTCACCAACATCATAGGTATGTTTAATCGGACGGTGAATAAAAAAAAAGTAAACAGATGTTTTGACTAATATTTCTTTATTCATGCGATAAATAAAGAAATTTGCATCCAAATACACGTTCAGGCATCTCTACATTGCGTATCGCAATGTAGAGAACTTTCGAACATCAGCAAGTTTTTAGAAGAATCGCATCTTAAATCAAACTTTTCAAACTTAAATCAAGATTTGGCAGTGAAAAATAAATTGCATCCTAGATGCAATAAAGAATTAATAATAATAAAATATGTTAACTTTTGAAATTTGCTCCGTCGGTCCGTCTGACGTATTTTAAAATGCTTTTTCGTTTCCAATGGTAACAGATAACTAGTTGAATTTTTTTGGAATATGTGTCATTACGGCGGATTAACGAAGCAATAAAACAAATACTATACTATAAAAATACTTTAAGGTTGTTTTACCAACAAATAAATAAGAGTGAATTGGACTCTTACCAAATTTATGATTGCTACAAGTAAATACGTAGTTTTATACGTATTACGTAGCTTATTTAATATAGTTTATCCTATATTTATTTAAGATATAGACATGAACCTCTTTTTATTATTTGTTCAAAAGGTTTGCGGATGTAAATTTTTGTGCTCGTGTAAGATTGTGCTCTGTATTTTTCTTATGGCTTAATTAATATAAATTTATCGTGTAGTTTCCTCTTTGCCTCATATTGGGGCATTGCGCTTAAGAGCGCTTTGTGATCACTTTAGCCACATTATATTTTTCCAGAAAGCTAGCAGTGTTCAATGTTACTGCGCTCAGCTTTCATAATTATGAGGGATGTCCATTGCACTTTCACCCTCCCACAGGGAACAGTCATCGTCTTCCGTAAGGCGCACCCGATAAAGCGGGCTTTCGGCCAGTCCCCTGGTGTGGAAATCTTTATTCAGGGGGTAGTAATGGCTCGGTTGAGTTTTGACAGTTTTTATAGCTAATGGTGGCATTCTTGTATTAGACTGTTATTTGTGCGTTTATTTTGTGAGACTGACGCGCTGTCAGAGATTATGCGTATCGCATATTCTTTCAAATGTCTCATGTTTACTAACTGCTTGATATGCCGACGCACGATGATATTCAAAGTACAAAAGTGTAGCAAACATCTTTAGGTTTAGTTCATTGGAGAAAGTATATAGTATTTTGCAGTGGCACATTTTTGAATATGGATGATTAGTCATTATTTAGATAATAAAATTTAAATTGAATACTTGTAAACAAATTTCATTCTTTTTTAAAAACCTATTTAGAGGCTTAAAATTTCACCCATGCCGGGATTCGAACCCGCAACCTCTGGCTATCCGTGCCAGAGGTTGCGGGTTCAAATCCCGGCATGGGTGAAATTTATAGCCTCTAAATAGGTTTTTAAATTTGTTCCTTAGCATGGGTTATTGCATTAAAATAAAAATAGTATAAATTTCATTCTACGTAAACGCCACACAGTTGGTTGTGGTTCAGTTTATTGTTGACACACAGCCTGTATGTCATCAATATGCTGAGAAGATAGTTTTCACTAGCCAAAAGTTAGCAAAAAGTGTTCCATGAGCATTTGATCGTTTCTAAAGATTTGTGTATGGTTTTGATTGGACGCTTTTTATTTCGGCCCCGCGCGCAGTTTTAACTTATTAAAAAGTTTGTAGGGTCGTTTTTTTTACACGTAAAAATGAAGATTGAAAAGACTTTATAGATTGAAACTCGGCCGCTAAGTCCCGGTAATGACCCTAAAGGACATTAAATCAAGATCGACGGGTAAAAGAACGTAAAGTGAAAATTAATACTTTCAAACATAGCTTAGACTCCACAGACTTACTCAGGTAGCTAAAAAAACAGTTTTCTACAAAACATCTTTAAATATCTACTGGTCTGTTAGTTTTTAGAATATACCTCGGGCTCTAAAGTAGGCTTCGGTTTTCGCCGAAAGCACACGAGTGTAATACTACTTCCTGCTCTGTATAAAACTTTTATTCACTATTTTGAAAAGTTATGTGAAATTAAGTGTCATATTAGTTCCGATATTTCTATTACACGAATATATCCGATTCTATCCGATAGTAGCTGAGGTATATTCTAAAAGCTAAAAGACTGTAGATAATCAGTAAATATATGTATGAGTTTTGTGGATTTTAAACTCTTAGTAAGTAAATAAAGTTTTATGCATGTAGTTAATATTATGTTCAACAGTAGACAATCATATAGCCTGAAGAAGAAGTTAATATTTCAATGTGTGCTGCCAGTGATAGTAATTCGTAGCGTGTTGCATTTTCAATCACATTTTGCCTCAATGCACCTACAAAGGCCGGTGCAAAGCAACTCTTTTTTATAATAAAGCCTTTATACGGCTAACATACGCGTAACCGGGCAAAACATTGTTGACTGTATTTGTTTACTGGAGCTAAAAGCTGTATTATTTTATCCTCACCTATTACTAATAGTGTAATAAAGTTATTTTACGCTTTTTAAGAAGTCATTTCAGTTTTATTGCATTTTAGATTGCTTATTGTGCAATCTCTGGACTAAGCGTAAGTTTTTTTTATTTCTTAGATTAATAAAAACAATGTTGTAAAATATGGATAATTTTCTCAAGATACGATTGCTCTAGATGTTGTCCCTAATAAAGAAATAAAAAATGACTAAATGACAAAATTTAGTCCTTTTCCAAAGTCAAATTTAGAATTAAAAAAAAAAATATATATTTTCAATCCGGTCGCCGCATTGAGCTCCTGAAAAATTCTGGCAGCATTCCCCCTCTGAATGGCCAGGCTGATAGCTATTGCTTCTTAGATCTCCTGACAAGGCGAATCAATGAAGTGAGTCACTAAGAATCCAGACTTTAGTCTTTTTTTAAGTGTTTAGTAAGTGTGTATCATATCATATCATATTGATATACACACGAAAATGCTGCATGAGCGATGGAAACGCTCCACAAACGCAGCTTCGCCAGTAACTCAAACAGATGTTGTTTCGACGCTGTGAAAGAGATTACACAGTGTCTATTTGCTAAAGGGTTTACTGCTATAGAGTCTGGTCTAGAAAACAAACCACTAAGCCTCGAGACAGACAACAAAGTGGGCACTTTTGCTATTTGTTTGCGGCCTGTGCAAAGCTAATTTAAGTTATACTGAGTAACCGTGAAAAAGTGCATTAACTGAAGTACTCGTGACCTAATTGAGTGATTGGAATCAATCACTTGGGGTTGAGCAACGACAGATGCGGTCAGGTGCTGGATGGGTGACCATACCGTAACTACAGCTAGTGACGTTGTGTCTGACCGCTTCCGTGCTTCGCAAGGCACGTTTAGCCATTGGTGCTAGCTGACATGTAATGGCAGTCGTTAAGCCATGTCAGAGACCTAATGGGCGGCTTGATAACTTCTGACACTACGGCCCGCCTCTGTCTTACAACCCTCCACCAACCCAGACGTGGAGTATAGCCTAACCTTCCTGCGATGCAGGATGAGACCCGTGCTCCAGCAGTGGGGACATACAAAGGGCTGATATGAAATGAAACACGCCAATTACATTTTGTCATATACAACAACTTGTTCTATTTTTTGGTTCGATTGGACCATGTTCCAAACATTTCAACTGACAAGAACTAATTTTTGATAAAAACACTCTTCAAGTTTAATATCGTTTTCTTCTTGATCAGACGTTTTTAATATCATAGTTATGTAATACAAATATAAAAAGACTGTACGAAACATGGTACACAACAAATTAAAACAGTAGAAGCGTTTTTCTCGAAAGTTACTTTTTGTGTATTGGAGTGTAACTGTGTAAGGTAAGGGTTAATTTTGTTATTTTTCCATATTTTTTATTGTGTTTTTGCAGTTTTTTCTACCTTATTATGCAGCTGTTTGATAATGCGTTGATAATGCATAAAATTTATATTTGTTAAAAGAATGACATTTGTATAGCGGATAAAGCACGATTTTATGAAGTAATTGTGTAGACTTTTCTAAAAATAAAGTTAAAACGATGGCTTTGCACAACATATAATATATAAAATTTTATTTTATTAAGTTAATTTATCGTATGATCAAGATATTGTGGTGTAATGTACACTAACCCTGCAAAAACACAAAGTTGCTTGTTGTGACCATAGTAGGAGAAATAGATAATATTTAACTATTGAATTAAAATCTTCCTCCAATTGCATATTTTTTTTCTGTTTTCAAAGCCGGTTTCAAAAAATATATTTTAAAACATACTCAAGTATGTTTTAAAATATATTTTTTATTTGCACGTGGAAATTATGAATTGACAACATTTCATTTTTTTAGCATACGTATTTTATTGTCTTAAAGGAAACTAGATACAAAATAAAACGACCGATATTTTTTATTTTCTGAAACACGCACGTTTTCTTATATTTTTTAAATTTTAAAGTTCAAAATATTTTTACCGGAAGTGACGAAACAACGAGGCTCACAATATGTTTTCTTTTGCCTAATATCCTAAAAAAACATAGTTACAAACAAATATCATTTTAGTATTGCCAGGGCCATGTTAAAAAAAAGTTTCTGTATTTTTTTAACATCTGCAAATATGTTTTTCTTTTATACAATTAAATCAGCTTAGTTCAATTCATCATCCCTTATGTATGTAGTTGTTCCTTTTTTGAAATGCTCTTTGTGTTGGCAAAGCCTTTATCTGCGTTCGGAGTGTTTTTGCTGCCAGTTTGTTACTTTTGTAGCTACTTTTTCAAGGTTATTTATAATGGGAAGTATAAAGTATGGTAACCCTGATACTAATGTTGTGTGGCTTGCCTTGCGTAACGTAAACAAACTTTGTGTAGTGTAAAATTTATTTCTCTCTACTCAATTTTGTTCAATCTGTTCACGAAGCAATACTGCAGTTTCATTGGTTTCCAAGTTGTCACATCATCGCCCATCATTTCGTATCGAAAAATTACTAAATACACACAAAGTAATTTTTTAGGTTAGATCTTGAAATTGATTTTTTTTATCGTGGCACAGGCATGTTCACTGAGAGCCATGGTGTGACGTCATCAGCGTATTTTTTGTGTTTTTACCATTTTCTCGGAAATGCAACCACAGAAAAAACTGAAATATTTTTTTCCGTGCTTTACAAAGCCAAATCTCGAAATGGTTTTCGAATTAGAGCTCCATACAATTTTGAAATGTTGTCAATTGTATATACTTTAGAAACACTAATAATTTTTTTAACCACCATGCTAAGTTTCTGAATAATTTATCGGTCCACGGGAAGCAGCAGTGCAATTTACAAGTACTTCTTACCGAAACATATTCGGCACTCGGGTGTTATCGTATAATATTTGAAATGACAAAGTCTCTCAGTTTATGCAATAAAAATGGGCACATCCTAAAATCGGGTCATTGAACACACTGTGGTCCCCAACACGCACTTGGCCGTTTTTTTATTTACCAGGGGCTTAGATTCCAGACAGTGGAAATGCAATTTCCCTGCATATAAAGTGATACTATTTTGAAATTTGACTCGCCCCAAGAAAAAAAACTCTTACTTTGAGAAACAGATCCCTGTTTGGCTTTTGCAGAACATCTCTAATGGAAATAAATATGACGCTCAAAGGAATCGTCCTGTGTTTGCTTTTTTCCGTGCCTGAAGGGTGCCAACGGGACTCTGTTAATATACCAACAACGTCTTTTTGTTTGTCCGTCTATCTGTCTACTGGTGTGGTAGAGAGATATAGGTAAAGAGCATTTTTATAGCAAAGGTTGGTAAAACTGTCGCAGAACATGGCAGATGGGCAAAAGAGTGGGGGCTAAATTTGAAACGTACTGTTCATCGTTTTTAGTTATTTTTGGCGTAGTTTAAAAAAAGTTAATAGCTACATATTGACTCGCAATTATCCGGTTTGTGACAACGATTATTGCTATTGTGACAACTATGAGAACTACAGGTTACGTACTGTATACTGCCACAGTAACCTGTATACTGCCACAGTAAGTCCTCTTCTAAATAGACGGTCCATCCTGAGTAGTAAAACAAAAATGAAAATATACACTACCCTAATATGACCCATTATCACATATAGCTGTCCTGTCTGGAGCAATACTACGGCATCAAACCACAAAAAAAATACAAGTGATTCAGAACAGAGCCCTAAAGTGTTCTTGTAACACCCCATTTTTTACTAACTTATTGAAACTTCACAAACATCTAAAGTTCCCGACACTTTTTGAACACATTTTAAAACTCACTAAAAAGTTTTATCTCGATAGTCATCACTACCAGCACATGAATACTCTTATCCAAACATTAGGAACCACTCAGTATAAGTATCGATACAAATCTGTCACAAGGCTGCCACATCACTATACTTTGACTGGCGACTTCTGAGACTCCACACACTTGATCGGCCAGTTCAACAGATCAATATCCAACAGAGGGATAATCTTCGCAGTCTAAACATTGTTTGCCTTCTGTCATCCAGATAACGTACACGTATTAGTTTTGCTTTACCAATATAGGTAAAGCAGGTGTTACGTGAAGTCCCTGGTTAATTCACAATTTGTGTGGGCGCTAATTACTAAAACATATCTAAATCCCGCCTCCGTTGTGCCTGCGTATTCTGTACATCTAATTGTTTGCTGCCGTCACACCGCGAACGCAGTGCGACTTACCTATGAGCCTGTTAAGTAGTTATGCGCCTTCTTCTCAGGCTACCCTCAACAAATCAACTGATTTTGTCAAAAATGTATGTTATTACGAAATATACATAACTGAATGTTATCATACGTAATGTAAGTTTAAATTAGTATTATATCCATTATTTATCGGTCTTGTTAACTTTATAAGTTTTAATAGGCTATGTAACATGCCTGCGAAACAATTAGTGTCAAGCTAGTTTAGCCAAGGATTATATTATTATGTACACTGGGTTGTAAACATACTGGTACTTAATTAAATAAAGAAATTTTGAAACTGAACTGAATATACCAACAACGTCTTTTTGTTTGTCCGTCTATCTGTCTACTGGTGTGGTAGAGAGATATAGGTAAAGAGCATTTTTATAGCAAATGTTGGTAAAACTGTCGCAGAACATGGCAGATGGGCAAAAAAGTGGGGGCTAAATTTGAAACGTACTGTTCATCGTTTTTAGTTGTTTTTGGCGTACTTTAAAAAAAGTTAATAGCTACATATTGACTCGCAATTATCCGGTTTGTGACAACGATTATTGCTATTGTGACAACTATGAGAACTACAGGTTACGTACTGTATACTGCCATAGTAACCGACAATCTGAAGAGGGTACGGTTGTTTTTAACTAAAACGCCTTACTTACCAAAATCGATGATGAGAATAGGAAAGTTTTAAATGACGTGCAAAAATTGCTTCAGATTTTCGTTCACCGCATCATTAATCTCTTGGTAATGGTGAAGCGACGTATCTCAAATGGACAGCGACAAAAATACGCCCCGATAATTAATGAACTTGCTCGGTACAGTCGACACAACGTTTTCCGTTTTAGTACCACAATGTCTGTTAATGTAACTGAGCAGAGTACGGGGATGGAAAGGTGTATGTGCCATAGGCTGTAGCAAAATCACTTTGCCAGCGTGACATATTAGATTGGGCTTAATAATCTCTATGTTTTTAATAGTGGTCGTATATGAATTGAATAGGGTGGTAGTGAAATATGAGTGTCGTCGACATCAATGTGCGGTTTTAGATGTTAACATTTATAACATTTCTTAGTCACACATTTATACACTGTTCAGTTTAGTAGTAATTATTAATTTTAAGTGTGGTATCACACGTACTTTCGTAGATATAATTTTGCGTTGCATATAGCAACACACACAGTTCAACTTGGCGGCAACGGCTCGGCACCTCTCGTTTTTCGGCCGTAGTCACGTCACCATTTAATTATCGTAGAATTGCTGTAAAAGTCATGTTTTTCCTATCTATTTGTCGCTGTCGTACATAGTAAAGCTCAATGTATTGTTAGAAGTGCGGATTCACTGTGGGTTCATGTGGGCAAGTGCCATATTAGGTATCAGAGGCAAAAGCGGCGGTAAGTCGAGCTCGCACCTGTGAGTAGCTGATGTGCCTCCAGGACCAGGCCCCTAGCACTGCTCTACTTCCCAGAGGATACCAGGTATGTGATGAAGCACTTAATCTAGAAATTCGCATCCGATCATATTTTTCGTTATAACTTTCGTTGTCAAATTGTCGTTTTATGAATGTTTAAAATTTCCATACAGTCCACTAAATAACCCCCAACAACATTGGTCCTTCGAGCCGGATCGTGAAAAGCGACTTTTTCGATGTTAATTGTAAAATATTAATCATTTTATATTTCTCGAGGGTGAACCTATTTTTATATTTTTCATCTTACAGGTAGGAAAAAAGTGACTTGTATTTTTCGTTTCGTTTGGTTGGTAATTGTGTAACGCCTCTAGGCATAGACTATACTTACTAGTTTGCGGCAACACTATTTTATTGTCAGTTTGACGTTCTGTCATTAATCATTTTGACGTCTTGTCATTTGGTTAATTTCCTATCACGGTTTGTTGTCAGTTTATACAAAACTTTGTTGTCGTTTCGTATTACTTTCGTTAAAGTTTTGTTAATTGTGTGTGAAAAATGACTAATGACAAGACAATGAGTGAGGGAACCGCTGATCCTAATAGAATAATGCGTGATTACGCTATGATGCGATTGGAGTTTATATCAGCAAATATTTTAGATGGTTATATCGAGTCTGATCTTACTCCAATAGCAGATAGTTTCCACAAAGCACAAACGGTCATATTAACAGAAAGTAGTGTCGCGAATCGTAACGCGGAATTCGCCTGTACTGTGGAGTTCGAGAAAACGATGAGATCCATACTTCTTAGGTTGCGAAGCCAACCCACGGTATGTACCAAACCAGTTGTTGAGTCTGCTTTAGCCAAGTTACCAAAAATACAAATTAAACCTTTCGACGGGCGACTTGAAAACTGGATCTCATTTATTCAGTTATTCGACTCATTAATACATAAAAGGGAAATTCCAAATATTGAAAAATTACATTATTTGATAACAAGTGTTCAAAATAAAGCTTTGGATTTAATTAAAAATTTCCCAATTTCTGATGACAGTTACATGGATGCCTATAATACTCTGTCAAAGTATTACAATAAGAAGCGTCAGATTGCTTTTGCATATTATGAAAAAATTTTATACTGTGACCCAATTAAATCAAAATCAGGTTCGGAACTTGAGCGAGTTCATCGAACATTTGTTGAGACATTGTCAGTTTTAGACAAACTTAAGTTACCTGACAAAGATTTCATGTTGTTTTATTTACTTTGGTCAAAACTGGACAAGTCAACTCGGGAAGCGTTCCAACTTGAATTTAATTCGGATGATATTCCACAATTTGAAAAATTAAAAACATTTCTTGAAAAGCATATTAGAGCATCGGAAGTAACTGACATCAAGCATTCTTCTGCTGGCCATAGTAGTAAAAGCAGTAATAATGTACCTTATAGTAATAAAAAGTCCAAAGTGACACTTATAGCTACATCGTTAGCTTGTGATTTCTGTACTGGTTCGCACACTCTTGCTAATTGTGATAACTTTTTAAAATTAAATGCGACAGCCCGGTTTAGATTTGTTAAAGATAAGGGCTTGTGTGTTTGTTGTTTATCAAAAGATCATCGGGTTAAACAGTGCCGTCAATCCTCTCGCTTTGGTGTGTGTGGGTATTCACACCACTCATTATTACATTTTGATAAACAGCCAGTCACAGATTCAGAAACAAAGGCGGCCCCACAAGGAGTAAGCGATCCACTCGGTAAAAATGTGGTGCTTACTACAATCTCAACTGATAAAACCGTGTTATTTTCCACTGCCCGGGTTTTAATAATGGATAGCTCTGGCCAATACCAACCTGTTCGAGCCTTGTTGGATTGTGCCAGCGCGTGTAATTTTATCTCTGAACCCTGTGCGGAGCGCCTTGGAATGAAAATAAAGAAAACTTATGAGTCTGTGTCCGGGATTGGGCATGCCGTGGCACAACCACGGGGTGTACTATCCTGCTGTATGAAGCCTATAGGCACAAATGTGACAAATTTTAATTTTGATGCTTTGGTCTTGCCATCTATTTGTGCCGATCAACCTTGTCAGTCTGTCGATTTCTCGAAATGGTCTCACATTAAAGACCTGCCTCTCGCTGACCCAAACTTTGGCCATCCTGGGCCCATTGATTTGCTTCTTAATGCAGATATTTTCGCATCGTCTCTTGCATGTGGTCGTAGATATGGAGCTCCAGGTCAGCCCAAAGCTATCGAAACTATATTTGGGTGGATTTTAATGGGTGAGTGTGATGTTCGCTATTCACACTCATTTAATACTTGTCGCAAAGATTGTTTTTTCGTGTCAAACGCCTCGCCATTGAACTTGTCGTTGGATAGTTCTCTAAAAAGGTTCTGGGAATTGGAAAATATTAGTCCGCCCAGCCAGCCTATATTATCGAAGGAGGACCAATTGTGCGAGGACGTTTTCGTGACTAATTACGGTCGTAATAGTGAAGGCCGGTTTGTGGTACCACTACCTTTCGTCGATCCCACAAACAAGCCTACTTTTTCGGATTCTCGTTCAATCGCCTTGAAAAGGCTGTTCTCGTTGGAGCGAAAGCTCACCACACATCCTGATTTTCGTGATGCTTATAATTCTTTCATGGATGAATATGAGACAAATGGTCACATGGAGGAAGCAGAGCCGCCTTCGTCTGATGTTGGTAAATTTAATTACATACCTCACCATGCTGTTCTTCGCCCAGACTCAGTTAGTACTCCGCTGCGAGTGGTCTTTGACGCAAGTTGTAGAGATGCTACTGGATTGTCGCTTAACGATGCGCTCTTGGCTGGCCCAAAATTACAAACTAATATCTTTGACGTGCTAACCCGATTTAGATGGCATCAAGTTGTATTTACGGGAGACATAAAAGCTATGTATCGTCAAATTTTGGTGCCAGACGAAGACGCAGAGTACCAGCGAATTGTATGGCGTCGCTCTACCACTGACCCTGTAAAGGATTACAGGCTGCGTACGGTCACTTACGGAGTGAAGTCTGCTCCTTATCAAGCTCTTCGAAGTATTGCGCAGCTGGCTAAGGATACTGCAGAAGATTACCCTGCAGCCTCGAGGGTGCTAGGTAGAGATATTTATGTTGATGATATCGTGACGGGCGCTGACTCTATCGAGGGTGCTCTACTTTTACGGTCGGATCTTTCGAAAATATTGTCGTCGGGTGGGTTCCATCTAAGAAAGTGGACCTCCAATCATAAAGATTTTATCGCCGACCTCCCTCCATCTGATTTGTACTCAAATGATTTTAAACATTTCGACGAAATGACGGATTTGTCGCTTAAAATATTAGGGCTATCGTGGCGTCCACAGACGGATTGCTTTCAGTTTGAAGTGACGAGCCCAGGTGATCAAAGGTGCACGAAGCGAACCATTCTCTCGAACATTGCTCGCATTTACGATCCACTGGGGTTTTTGTGCCCAGTTGCGTTTCATGCTAAGTACCTAATGCAATTATTGTGGTCATCTGGAGTCTCGTGGGACGATGATGTTCCTGATGCTATCGCCTCGGAGTGGATCCGATATAAGTCTCAGTTGTCGTTATTGGCGTTGATCACCATACCTCGTCGTTTAGTTCATGGTTTCGTGTCGTTGCAACTCCATGGGTTCTGTGACGCGTCGGAGCGTGGGTACTCTGCAGTAATTTACTGTCGTGTTGTCGATGCAGAGGGCTCTACATTTGTCGAATTTTGTTGTGCAAAGTCTAAGGTTGCCCCGCTCCACAAGCTTTCAATTCCCAGATTAGAGCTTCAAGCCGGTGTTCTTTTATCGGACTTAATGGCATCGGTACAAGAAGCTTTAAGACCTCTACATGCGGTCGAAGACATAGTGGCCTGGTCTGATTCCAGTGTCACCTTAGCATGGATTAAGTCGTGTCCGTCAAAATGGAAAACATTTGTGGCTAACCGGGTTAGCCACATCCAGGAAAGAATAGCTCCTGATCGTTGGCGCCACGTCAGTACTCTGTCGAATCCTGCGGATGTCGGATCACGAGGCATGCTACCGGCTGATCTGGTGAATTGTGATATTTGGTGGAGGGGCCCCTCCTGGCTCTTGGAGAGCGAAGAGGCTTGGCCTCGGTCATCGCTGGATTTAACAGCACACGACTCTATCGCGGAGGAGCAAAAGATTTTGAGCCTTCTGACTTTGAATAAAGTCGATTTCGTCGAGTCTCTACTTGAAAGGTTTTCCTCGCTTTATCTTTTAAAGCGAGTGTTAGCTTATTGTTTTCGGTTTCTTCGTTCAAGTGGAGACAACAAAATTGTCGGGTCTCTACAAGCATCCGAAACGACTGAAGCTCTCATGTTTTTAATAAAACATGTGCAGCGCACAGTTTTCGGTGTAGAGATCGATCATTTAAAGAAAGGACGTGGTAATGCGTTGCCTAAAGGCTTGCGTAAGCTTTCGTTGTTTTGTGACGCCGCGGATGTTGTCAGGGTGGGCGGACGCCTGGCTAATTTGGATGTTAAATTTTCGATAAAACATCCTATATTATTGCCGCGTTCGCACCGGTTAACGGTTTTAATAATTGACGAGTATCATAGAAAGTTTTTGCACCCAGGCGTTCAGACTCTACAAAATTTACTTGCGCAATCCTTTTGGATTTTGTCGCCCAAGCGAGCTATTCGGGCTGTGACTGCAGGATGTACAAAGTGTTTTCGTGTGAATCCGACTCCAGCTACAGCCCCGCTCATGGGAAATCTACCGTTATGTCGTATTGCTCAAATAAAACCATTTTCGAAGGTAGCGATCGACTATGGCGGTCCCTTCGACATTGCACTTGGACGCGGTAGAGGCGTGAGGACGCAGAAAGGTTACGTGTGCGTGTTTGTGTGTACAAGCACAAAAGCTATACACGTAGAGCTCGCCTCAGAGTTGTCGACAGAGGCTTTCCTTTGTGCCCTAAAACGGTTCATCGCTCGCCGTGGTCGATGTAGTGAGATCATCTCCGACCAAGGTCGCAATTTCGTTGGGGCAAGCAACTACCTAGGTTCGCTTATAAAGAGTGCGGCTGACGTGAACGAGATTAAGTTTTCCTTCAATCCACCTGGAAGCCCCCACTTTAATGGCTTAGCCGAGGCGGGCATTAAATCGGTTAAAACTCATCTAGCTAGAGTCATCGGAACCCAGCGTTTAACTTTCGAAGAGTTTTACACCGTCCTCGCCCAGGTAGAGGCTATGTTAAATTCTCGCCCTCTCAAACCTCTTAGCTCTGATGCTAATGATTTTTCAGTCCTAACTCCTGGACATTTTCTAACTTTAGAACCTCTGTCGATTCTTCCAGAGGAAGATTTTACTGATGAAAACATCAGTGTTTGTCATCGTTGGAAATTAATTCAAAAAATGCACCAAGACTTTTGGCGTCGGTGGCATACCGAGTACGTACACACGTTACAGCAGAGGAATAAATGGAATAAAACTAACACAAACATTAGCGTAGGTACGTTAGTATTATTAATTAACGAACAAATGAGTCCTTTGAAATGGAACATGGGTCGTATCTCGGCTTTACATCCGGGGCCTGACGGCATATGTAGAGTCGTCACAGTCAGGACTGCGGCTGGCCAGTACAGAAGACCAGTAGTGAAGCTATGCCCCTTGCCAATAGCTAACTAGTCTTGTCGTTTAGCATAAATGTTATCGTAATTTTAGTTATTGAACTTGTTTGTGTCGTAAATACTGCATATTTAGGTGAGCGGTATGTTCAGTTTAGTAGTAATTATTAATTTTAAGTGTGGTATCACACGTACTTTCGTAGATATAATTTTGCGTTGCATATAGCAACACACACAGTTCAACTTGGCGGCAACGGCTCGGCACCTCTCGTTTTTCGGCCGTAGTCACGTCACCATTTAATTATCGTAGAATTGCTGTAAAAGTCATGTTTTTCCTATCTATTTGTCGCTGTCGTACATAGTAAAGCTCAATGTATTGTTAGAAGTGCGGATTCACTGTGGGTTCATGTGGGCAAGTGCCATATTAGGTATCAGAGGCAAAAGCGGCGGTAAGTCGAGCTCGCACCTGTGAGTAGCTGATGTGCCTCCAGGACCAGGCCCCTAGCACTGCTCTACTTCCCAGAGGATACCAGGTATGTGATGAAGCACTTAATCTAGAAATTCGCATCCGATCATATTTTTCGTTATAACTTTCGTTGTCAAATTGTCGTTTTATGAATGTTTAAAATTTCCATACAGTCCACTAAATAACCCCCAACAACATACACTTAGAACGAGGAGGAGGAGGAGGTACCTTTAATGGAGGTACTGAAGTAAAATTGGCTAAATATTGGCCTACGCGCACTGTAGGGTTCCGTAAATTGATATAAGGATCTTATTATACTTATTTTAACTATCTGCGTTGCAGAATAAAAACTTTGTCAAAGTTATTTTCTATGGAATTGGTGCGAAGTTTTCCTCTTATTAGTTGGTCGACTATACTCGTTTTTCGTTAGCTTGAAGAACCTATTCTTTTTAGATTTTTATACCTACAAGACGATAGAAAAAAAATAAACATTATGAGTCTTAACAAGTACTTCATAATTATTTTAAATTTTTTTCAGGGTAACAACGAGCAGGAAATTCGTGAAGTAGCTAGTCACAACACAAATGAACGAAATAATCCGAATTCAATTATTTCGAATAAATTCGTAATTAAAATAGATTACTTAATTTAATTGAACTTAATTATTTGTAATTCTTAATTTGAGAAATAGCTATTTTTCTTAATTTGAATGTCTACCTATGCCATGCAGTCGGACGATTATAGGCTTTATAAAAAAAAACCGGCCAAGTGCGAGTCAGACTCGCGCACCGAGGGTTCCGTACAAACCTGTATTATAGACCTGAGTATTTGGTATGAATTTCAATTTAATACCTCTACGCGTTTATGAGGAAATGGGTAGTAAGTTTAAAATTATTAAAAAAATATATATTATGTGATGTAACTAAAAATTTATGGTTTTCGTAATTTTTCCTTTATCTATGCTATAAGACGTTGCTTCGTACCAAATTTCAAGATTCTGAGTTCACGGGAAGCACCCTGTAGGTTTTGATTCCCTTGCAAGTGTCGAAAATTTGCGGCATAAACGGCTGTATCTTTTGATTGCGTTGGCTTAGAAGTTTGATTTTTTCACAGCTTCAAGGGACAGTAGACCTGAGTAATTAATATAAATTTCAGCTTCATACCTCCACGCGTTCCTGAGAAAAAGGGTCTTGACAGACGGACGGACGGACGGACAGACGGACAACAAAGTGATCCTATAAGGGTTCCGTTTTTTCCTTTTGAGGTACGGAACCCTAAAAATTAACTTATAGTTTTTGCGATTAACTCACATTCGCAAAGCAAACCGAATCATAAGGAGAATAATTATTTTCAGCTCATAGTTAATTTTTAAATCATTAGTTCAAAACCCTCAAGCACAACTACACATACTTGTCCGTTATATTATTTTTAATGCACTAACCCGTGCTAAGGACAGCCAGAGGTCGCGGGTTCGAAACCCGGCATGGGTGGAATTTTTAGCTTCTAAATAGGTTTCTAAAATACTTGTCCGTTTTTATTTAACACTTAAGAATCTTGTCAGTAATGCGGTCACGCAAGCTAATCATTAAACGACGCTCTGTAAAAACTCAGACACAAATATGAAATGTTAGTGCGGTCATTTACGTTGACAGAATTTACGATTACACTATTTTTAGGGTTCCGTACCTCAAAAGGAAAAAACGGAACCCTTATAGGATCACTTTGTTGTCCGTCTGTCCGTCCGTCCGTCTGTCAAGACCCTTTTTCTCAGGAACGCGTGGAGGTATGAAGCTGAAATTTATATCAATTACTCAAGTCTACTGTCCCTTGAAGCTGTGAAAAAATCAAACTTCTAAGCCAACGCAATCAAAAGATACAGCTGTTTATGCCGCAAATTTTCGACACTTGCAAGGGAATCAAAACCTACAGGGTGCTTCCCGTGAACTCAGAATCTTGAAATTTGGTACGAAGCAACGTCTTATAGCATAGATAAAGGAAAAATTACGAAAACCATAAATTTTTAGTTACATCACATAATATATTTTTTTTAATAATTTTAAACTTACTACCCATTTCCTCATACACGCGTAGAGGTATTAAATTGAAATTCATACCATATACTCAGGTCTATAATACAGGTTTGTACGGAACCCTCGGTGCGCGAGTCTGACTCGCACTTGGCCGGTTTTTTATTTTTAATGCACTAACCCGTGCTAAGGAACAAATTTTTAGCCTCTAAATAGGTTTTTAAAGAATTTACGATACTGTTTCTTATTTAATTTACATTTAACAGTTGTAACTAACTTCAGAAAGTTCTGTATATAAAATTTCGTACAAGTCTTAAATGTCTCCCGGAAGAGCAATTCCTATTTAAACGTAGTTTAATTTTAATTGACTGGCAACATGGCAAATTGCAATGAAACGTTGCCAATACTTTTAGAAGACAAAAATCAAGGTTTGGTCGTGCTTACATCTGAGAATAAAAAATACATATATTATAGACTCACAAGACGATTCATTGAAACCGTTCTTAAGGTTATAATTTCTTTTTGATAAGTTTATTGTCATCCTCAATTTAATGCTTTAAACGTATCGGCAGTCATATTGCGATACAGCACGTCGTTTGTAAATAAAAACCAAAGTACCATTTGTATAGGAATTGTTCCTTAATCAGCGGCCATAAGTCATATAGCCAGCGGACGTCTAGGTAAGGATATCATACTCCTACAGTCTACAGGTTGAAATGCTGTATATCCTTTACAATGAATAAGAACTGGAACAACTTCAGGTGTTGTTTTATTTGTAGATTTAGTAGTAAAACGTAAGCAGAAACAGAAAAACTGCATAAAAACGGATAAGCAGGTAAAATAGTCAGATCTGGTCGAAGGGTAAAGTAGTAATGATGCAAAATGAGGGAAAAGGTTTGCACCGTTATTCACAAATAACCACAGTAGAATCTCTTACAATCGATAGTAGATTAAACTTTACATAAGTTCTCTGTCATTTCCGTCGAGGACGACTTTGCAACAAAAATGTAAAGTTTAACCCGCTGTAGACTATCCGATATCAACCCTTGAATATCTCCACTGCTGGGGCATGGGTCTCTTCCTGCATCGCAGGAAGGTTAGGCCATACTCCATCACGGGGCCAAGTCCGGGTTGGTTTAGGATTGTAAGACTGTGGCGGGCCTTACTGTCAGAAGTTATCAAGCCGCTATTAAGGCCTCTGGCATGGCTTAACGTCTGCCATTACATGACAGCCAGCACCAACGGTTTAACTGTAGACTAAACAGCGGCCAAAATAAGTGTTCTAATGTTAAAAAAATCACTATGATACAGTCAAAAACAGTCACCTAAACAAATCCGCGATAGCTAAACACCTACTAGAGGTCAGTACAACCTATTGGATTGAGCTATAATAAATTCTCTCAACGGATCGACATTCCTATCAAATGATCGTCCGGGAAGCAACTGAAATGAAATAAAAACGGTCGGGAAATTCAACGGAGAGGATGGTTTTAAGCTTTTATGCATGTGGAATCCAGTGTCAAGTAAATAAAAATCACATGACGTGGTGAGTGCTGTGTGTCAGTCCGCTGCGAAAAAAAATTATACAAGCGCCTTGAGGGTATACTTAACATAGATAGATATTCCGATCATGGAAGCGCTCTGAAAAAGGCAACTAGCGGTAGTTGCGGGACGGTCACCCATCCTGCACTTGACCGCGCCTGTTGTTGCTTAACTGCAAGTGATCCCAATCACTCGGTTTGACTAGGCCACGAGCGCTTCTTATCGCGTAGCGCGCCGATCTGAGCGCGTAGAGCGATCTTCTCCAGACAACCTTTGACAACCTTTCAACCCTACAAGAATTAAAAAAAATCACTTTAACAGTGTTTTTGAAATACTTACAATATCATCCTACCTATTTCTTTATCTTATGAAATATACTACCTTTTTTGAGGTTTGTATGTTAGAAAAGCTTAATTGTATTGAATTTTATACGTCGTAGCCGGCATGAAGGAAACATTTTGATAAATAGAGACTATTTACGAGTCCCCAAAGCAAATGAATATCTCAAAGATCCACGAAAATTATTCGCTAGAGATTCTGTTGAATTCATAACAACGTTGGGGTTTCCTGGCTAATAAATTATTCCTTAAGGTATCTTACGTTTCCTTTAATTAATTAATGTAAAATAAACAAGATCTGCAGTAGATTACCGAATAATGAATGTGGATGGAGTGGGACAGCTTTTTCTTTACCAAAAGCAAACTTTACTTGGATATCTTATATGCGAAAAAGATAGATTTTTTCTAAACCACTACTAGTGAAAACAAATAACTAATCGGAAAACCACAAAAATTAATAACAGGAAATATTTGAGTCCTTTTAGAGATAATTAAAACTGTTTTTATACGGATTTATGCTCGTTTATTACATTTTTACAATTTTCCAACGTTTCGGCACTTTTTCAGGTGCCGTGGTCCCGGATGACTGAGGTTACAGGTGTCTTTTAGAAATCATTAACGGTTAGTTTACTACCCTGTCACCTCAGTCATCCGGGACCACGGCACCTGAAAAAGTGCCGAAACGTTGGAAAATTGTAAAAATGTAATAAACGAGCATAAATCCGTATAAAAACAGTTTTAATTATGTCTACTGCTCGTGTTAACCTTAGAAAATACTATCCTTTTAGAGATATCAAAGTCAGATTTGTGACTTTGTCAGGTACCCTTATTTTGACTTTGGAAAGGAAGTCCACCTCTATCGTATGTAGGTACTGTACTGAATGTCATTAATAAAAAAATATGAATAATCAAGGTGCTTTAACTATAAAAAAACTTATACATTATTATATTCTTTTTAATGCACTAACCCGTGCTAAGGACAATTTTAAAAACCTATTTATAGGCTAAAAAATCCACCCATGTCTTTATTTCTGTACGTAATACACAGAATATTGTAAAGAGGTTTGAAATTGGCTTTGGCTTAGTTGGAAAGAGCGCTGGCACGGATAGCCAGAGGTCGCGGGGTTCCAATCCCGGCATGGGTGGAATTTTTAGCCTCTAAATAGGTTTTTAAAACTTATACATTGTATTGTTTTTTTAATACAGAAATATATTATTTACGAGATAATCGTAATATTGGCGGAGTATGGCCTAACCTTCCTCCGGTGCAGGAAGAGACCCGTGCCCCAGCAGTGGCGAAGTACAAGAGTTGATATCGAACTGTAATTACACTATTTTTAATCAATTCAATTGGTAGAGCGCTGGTACGGATAGCCAGAGGTTGCGGGTTCGAATCCCGGCATGGGTGAAATTTTTAGCCTCTAAATAGGTTTTTAAATCGAACTGTAATATTCAGAGATTGTAGCGCTCGTAGCCTAGGCGAACCGAGTGATTGGAATCAATCACTTGAGTTAAGCAACAACAGGCGCGGTCAGGTGCAGGATGGGTGACCGTCCCGTGACTACCGCTAGTGGTATTTTTCCAAGTGCTTCCGTGCTTCGCAAGGCACGTTATGTGCCGTTGGTGGTGCAGGCTGTCATGTAATGGCAGTCGTTAAGCCATGTCAGAGGCCTTATGGGCGGCTTGATAATTTCTGACAGTAAGGCCCGCCACTGTCCTACAATCCTCCACCAACCCGGACTTGGCCTCCGTGGTGGAGTATGCCCAAACCTTCCTGCGATGCAGGAAGAGACCCGTGCCCCAGCAGTGGGGACATACAAGGGTTGATAACGAAGAGATTCAAGAAGAGCGTTTTTGCATCACGTGATTTTTCCACAGGTTAGTTTTTTAACTAAAACTGCCGTAAGCACTGCTCATAATCTGCTATTGATTTCTAGACTTATTTATTTAGAGATGAACAACTGACGATGCGTGAGCGTGATAATGGATGGACCACTGCTGGGATTTTAAAATTATCTTTAGATTATAAAAAATATCTCATTATTTAATACCTTTTTGGTACTATTTGGTACCTACAATAAGAAATTGGTACCTCGTGTCTCTTACCTAAAATTTAACAAAATGTGTGGTCCTGCCATTATCACATGGAAAATGGCGGGACCATATTATAAAACAACTCAAATTTATGAAAATCAAACTGTTATAGGTTTTAATGCCTTTTTGGTACTATTTGGTACCTACAATAAGAAATTGGTACCTCGTGTCTCTTACCTGCAATTTAACAAAATGTTTGGTCCTGCCATTATCACATGGAAAATGGCGGGACCATATAAAACCATTATCACGCTCACGACGATGCGAGCTCCGTCTCTACTCAGCATGATTAAGCTCTGCGTATCCCAGCGGGGTAGGCAGAGACCGGGGACTGCCACTTGCCACGGTTGGACTGTTCTGACAAAAAATCTAGTAAGTTGAAATCAATATCAGGCTATATTTATACAGGCCATATAATATTTATTCAGTCGCAGAGAAGGATCTTTATCGCGATTATTTATCGTTTATGCTCTATTGTAAAAAAATATTTTCCACAAGGTTAAAATTCGAATAGTGTCGGATTAAATCTTCGTCAAGAGACAGAGGAGACACTATTTTTCCTCTTTTTGAAAAATAGTTTACCTTCTATTCTAATCCTTATATAGAAAAAATATTGTAAAGTATTGTTATTTACAATCAAAATTATTCTTAATGTCATAAATAAAAGATGGAATAATTTTTATTTTTTTGGTCCTGTTTTTACAATGAATTTTCGAGTTCTAAACTAAGATATCCAGGATACTGCCCCGTTGGTTTAGCGGTATCACGTCGGATTACCCTCCTGGAGGTCGTGTCTTGGACTTCCTCTGGGGGCCGCCGTTAATTTGTACAAATGGCTTCTGGGTGTATTTCCATGTTTGTGATGTCCTTGCCTGGTAACCATATTACAGGGTATCTTAGTTTGGGGCCAGAAGAAGTAATGGTGTTGTTTAGAAGTCATTATTATACCCCGGTTTCTTTAGTACTTTAGTAAGGTTTACCTCGAAATGTAAAGACAGTAGTATTTATTAAACAAGCATAGTTCTCACTTATATATGGCAGCGAGATTCGGGTGTGGCAAAAGAAGCAAGAAAGTAAAATTAATGCAGAAGAAATGAGGTCCTTGAGAAGCATGTGTAGTGTTGCTTTGAATGACAGGACACGCAATAGTCTGATTAGAGAACGTTCGGGACTGAAAGAGGATGTAGTGACTAGAATTGAGAAAGGAATGTTGCGTTGGTTTGGACATGTGGAGAGGATGAAGGAAGAAAGATTGACGAAACAAATATATATTGCGAATGTGAGTGGAAGGGCTGGTAAGGGACGTCCCAGGCGGATGTACATCGACCAAATATAGGGGATATATTGGCAAAGGGTAAGATAAAAAGTACCCGGAAACGGCGTGCGTTCATGCAACGACTTATGAACATTGATGAAGCGTAGGTGATCTGTCAGGATCGTGGCAAGTGGCAGTCCCTGGTCTCCGCCTACCCCTCTGGGATACAGGCGTGACGTTATGTGTGTATGTATGTAGTTCTCAAAATTTATCTTGGTTTTTCGGAGTAATAAAGTTGGAGGAATAAAACATCATTCCGAAATCTGTCCCACGACGAATCCAGCTTAATATTTTACGAAAAATACAGTAAGCTAATTGACAGAAAGAAAGAAAACTTTCTCTCCACTGAAGCATTAACTTTTTTAGATTTCTAACTCCATAACTATTTTCCGTGTGGCTGAGCGAACTTGTTACAGAAAATGACGTCTGGACTTTCGAAACATCTTTTCAGATAATAAAGAGCCGAATGTGTTACGTAATAGTAATAGAATTGTGAAGCCTCGCTGCGTTCTGATTTATTTGAAAGTTATCTTTTAAAAGTTTCGCGGAGCTTGGAAATAGAGAGCGCGTATTTGGACGATCGAGGAAGCGATTAGGATTGGATGTTGAAAATACATTTCCCACAGCGAAAGTGCTGACGATGTCTCTATTTTGAGCAATTGTCGTTGAGAGGCGAAATATATATAAAATTGTTTGTAGAAAAAGCAAAGCACATTCAGTGCAAGTGCTTTTCCGACCGCTGGCTTTCAATAATAATCTAGCTCGAGCAAGACTCGGAGGCGAGTAATTAGAGAACGCTGGAGGAATTCGCAATTGAATCTTGCATGGACTGCAGATGTTCGAATTATGACGGTGTCTCTAGGTAAGTGCTGTATCTGCAAGATGCTTCTATTATTCAAAGAATGGAAACTGTCTGCTGTGTACTTAAGTTTCTTAAACGTTCCGAGTGCTTAATTTTTAATAGTTTCACGGTCGCAAGTTCTTTACTAATTCTTCGCCAATGGTTTCTTCTTGTTATATGGAACACTATTCAGATGGCCTTTGTTTGCAATTAGGCAATAAGGAACCTGGCCTATCCCTAGCTGTGAACAGAGGCAAGATGATGATGATAATAAATGAGAAAAAAAGAATTAGTTGTTGAGAGATGAGTAGAATTCCATTTCTTTTGACAATTCGATATACACCGCGTAGCCGTTTAGTACAATTAGTATTTCCAATTGATAAACCGTGCGTTTAGCAGCTATACAATGTACATCGACTTACCATTGTAAACCATGTCTTGTATGAAATTGTGTTCTATGAAAGCAAAAAGCCTGTACTTCTTCTATAACGTTAAACCACAGTTGGTTTAACTACTTCAGCCAGATGTCGCTGCCCGTACGTAATACAGAGAATATTGTAAAGAGGTTTGAAATATCACAGATGCCGTGAGTCACCCATTAGCTCAGTTGGAAAGAGCGCTGGCGCGGATAGCCAGAGGTCGCGGGTTCGAATCCCGGCATGGGTGGAATTTTTAACCTCTAAATAGGTTTTTAAAGTTGGTTTAACGTTAAAGAAGAAGGCTTAGAATCAAAGTATTCAATTCAAAACCTTATACCAATTTTAGATGTATCCTATAAACGTACCACTGCAGGACACATGCCGTCTCTCAGAGAGAGAGAGAGGGTATGGGCTTAATTACCCTGCGTGCCCATCGCGTTGTGAAACTATCGTAGTAATACCACTAAAACATAGTGAGGAAACCTGAGTGTCGGCGGTGTTCAAATACCACAGTGCTTGAAATTGACTTATACCTATACAATTTAATAATGAAGCCTTTATATGTCTTACCGTGTGGCATGGGAATACGGGCCTATGATGGCCTTACTATACTAAAGACTATTTATTTTCTTTGTATTTTTTTCTAATACTAACACGATGAAATCGAAAATTACGTTTGTATGGGAATTTCCTCTTGGGGAGCCGTCTTAAGTGATGTTGTAAAGCCCTCAAGGCTTGTAAGACGCTGTCGTTTCGTTGTATTTTTATGGTGAGAAATAAACTTTACTTTACCTTCTCTTTAATTTGGCTAAAATAGCTTTGCCGTGGCATTTCTTTAGCCTTTTTTCCTTCTGTTTGTATAACTGTCATGACGTACCTAGTAGGTGACCCAGCATTTTTTCTCTTCTACATGTAGACTATCTCTTTATATAATAAGTTTTAAATCTTGCTTGCAATCAATGCAGCGCTGACGAGTAGACCCATCTATCGTGAGTGGAGATGCTACTGGACGCTGTATAAATCATCATACGATGATGCTATTTTTCCCAGGGTTTTTGCGATCAGTATAATCCATGTATTAGAAAAGGGCAAGTTAAAACGTACCCGAAATCGACGTGCGTGCGTGCAACGACTAATGAACGAGAAGTCCCGGGTTAGAACCCCGGCCGGAGACTAAAAAACCCTAGATCTTCGATGTTTACATGTTTGTGATGTCGCTGTTTCTGGTTCCCACGACACAGGGTATCTTAGTGTGGGGCCAGAAGCAATGTATGTGCTTATTATGTAAATGTTAATGTTATGTTACGTTGACAAAGCGAAGGTGGTCAGGATCGTGGCAATTACCACTTAAGTAGCAATCATATGAAGCGATGGTAGCTCAGTGGGTAGAACCATGGACTGGCAAGCGAGAGCCCCAGGTTCGATCCCGAGTGCGGGCATGTACCAATGACTTTGTTTAATTTCAAAGTTACGTACATTTGCAAATTTGTAGTCGCAATACCACACGCTAACTGAAAACATCGTGAGGAAACCGGCGGTTGGTTGGCTCCGCACGTATTGACTAGTCTTTCCTGTGAGCTAGGCCGACTAAGCTGTCAGGATGGTATAGGTGCTGGGCAAGCCTACACCATCTATAAAACCATGTCCCAGGCACTACAACGTCGGAGTGGTCCCTTCACTCATCTAGTGTGAGTGAAGATACCACTGGACGCTGTATAAATCATCTCATTAAGTAGATGCAAAAAGGCCAATATTATTATTATTAGCAATCATATAGTGGATACCTCAGATCATAGAACTCAGGTGGATACCTCAGATCTTTCTATGATCTGAGGTGGATACAATACAGGTGTGGTTTGTATGGTGTTACATGTTATGTTTTTCCCCGTGGTTTTAAGATTTAGGGCGAACAATCCCACAATATTACCGCGAATTGTTTGCGCACATTTCACAATGCAAATGGCATTCCATAGGTCCGCCGTCAGCGACCCCCATTAGCTGGCTCACTCACTCATAATGAATGATGAGAACAATGACATAGAACAACACAGATGATAAATGTCCATATTTAAGTCATGTTTTGCGCAATCATTTTACGACGCTTGTGCAAAATAAATGAGTTTAAACTTACGTATGTTTCGTGTGTGGAGTAGGCGACACCGAGGCTTGTCACAATACTGTCAATCTTTAATACTTTATTCATTTATTAGCCTACATACAGGGTTGCAAACTGACGGTCTCTGTGGCGCAGCGGTAGCGCATCTGCCTACCATGCAAGAGGTCTCGGGTTCGAACCCCGGCTGGGGACAAAAAACCCCAGGTCTTGGATGTTTACATGTATGTGATGTCGCTGTTTCTGGTTCCCACGACACAGGGTATCCTAGTGTGGGGCCAGAAGCAACATAATATGCCTGTATGTAACTGTTAATGTTTTAAAGTAAGACTAAAAAACTGGAATTACAAAAAGGAAATTTCCTTATATTAGAGTTAGTTGCCTACTAAGTTCATCGAATTGGCGTTTGCATCTACGAGTACGTAATGAGATGATGTATACAGCGTCCAGTGGCATCTTCACACACACTAGATGGGTGTGAAGATTCCAATGAGATGGGAAGGCACCACTCGGATGTTGTAGTGCCTGGGACATGGTTTTAGATTATGTAGGCTTGCCCTGCACCTATACCATCCTGACAGCTTAGTCGGCCTAGCCAACAGGAAAGACTAGTCAATACGTGCGGAGCCAAACAAGGCGCGGGTTTCTTCACGATGTTTTCGTTCAGCGTACCGAGTGGTACTGCGACGACAAATTCGCAAATGTACGTAACTTTGAAATTATACAAAGTCTTTGCTACATGCCAGTACTGGGGATCAAACCTGGTTCTCGCGCTTGCGACTCCATTGTTCTACTCGCTGAGCTACCACCGCTTCATACTAATAAAGATGATGCGAAACACGCTTTTCGCCTATTCAATATACGCCGAGCAGTCACAGAATATTAAAAAAATAGTGGAAGTAGTAACATGAGCCATTAGTATCAAAACCGGTGTGATCAAACTCGCACATAAAACCGAACGTCCTTATTTACGTCATTGAATTTAATTTAAAAATACAACTACTCAACGACGAACCGGCATGATTGGTACATTTTAATTTAGTCCCCAAAATTTATTTTTGCATTCTAACACAGCACATTAAAGCATTTTAGTAGAGTTTTCACGATTGTTTTCCTTACTAGCAGCAAACGACAACTGAGGTAAGAAAATCTATCAATCACTACGCATAGGCAATACATTGCTAATATGAGGCACGTGGGCACCGCCCACTTACGACTTCTACGCTTTTATTATGTGCTGTACCGGACAGTATCAGAACTCAACGCACGTTACACACGAACAACAATGATTTCATTGTAGAATTCAATCAGCCCGTCTCAAAGGATCTTGTAATGGGAACACGAATTTGTAGAGCACAAAATGGAGACGCCAGACCAGGTAGTGAAGAGGCGAGGTAGATTAATTTGCATTCACAGCCAAAACGGACAGTGAGCTAGTTCGGACGCTCGGCACAGGCCACACAATTTCCATTTCCTGCTACCAGTCTGAAGTTACGGAAGTAAGCAGCAGAAAATCTCACGAAATTACATACAGACGGATGGAGCAAATCAGCGATAGAGTTGGCGGAGGCTCCTCTGTGTTATCATGGTTGCGACTAAGGTTGCAAAGGAGACGGGCATTTCTGGGCCTGATTGTTAATAGTTGAGATATGGTTTAAAATAGCATTATATTTTCTATTTTAAAATATAAAAAATGAGCTCATTTCACAATCTGGAAGATGAGAAATCTTAAAAATAAGTTTAAGTTCCTAATAAAATAGGATATCGATTACTTTAATCGATTAGTGTGAATGTATTAAATAAAAACACTTACACCAGATGATTTATTTAATCAAAGTGTGGCGAGCACATGTCAATTCTGCGCGCGCATTACAAACTCCAACATTCCTGCATCGCGCAATCAAAGTGTTTCAATGACATACCATAAATATAACGTCCGACTAACAATAGTTGGACCGGCCGTCCCTAGGCATACGATCTGCCTGGCGGGAAATTTTCCTTTATAGTGGAAGAGCACGATCACCCACTCTTCCCTATAAAAGTAAATAAATACATTATAATTTACATAATGTCAACAGTTTAAAAAAATCAAACTATTTATTAACTTGATGAAAATAAATTGATTCTGGTTTACAGATCGATTTATTACGCATGTTTGTCAACTGTGTCTTTACTAACCAGTGACAGGCGTGACAGCTCCCTGACAGTTGCCATGTTACCAAAAATTTAATTGATCTATAATAGTGCGTTATGAGTGTGTTTTCCTGTTGTTTTTGATACTGTAATTCTCCGACTAGTGCTTTCTTTCTACGGACTTCAGATCTTGCTTAACTTGTACGACCCTTGCTATCATACATAACGGACATACGTGAGGTTATTATACTAAACGGATAAGTTTAGTATAATAACCTCACTTTTACTAAATCTCTTATAACTTTGCTCTCAGATTGCCAAAATCCGCAGAATTTTCAGAGATGGTTTGATAATATAAAATATAAGCTGTAAATTGATATCACTTTCATCTTTTTACACCTAGGCCCAACAATGTAAGTTAGAAATGTAAGTAGGTAATAAGATAATAATAATAATAATGTAAGTTGAAAATTTAATTTATAAACCAATTATTTTACATGAACTAACAATATTGGTTATTAATTGGCAATTGTCAATTAATAATCAATATGTTTAGTTCATGTAAAATAATTGGTTTATAAATTAATTTTTTAACTTCAATTACTAATAATCAATAATGTTGACTTTATATAAAATAATTTATTTACCTATTTTGGAACGTAACTTCATTATCAAATAAAAGTGCCGAAACGTCGGAAATTTGTAAAAATAAAATAAAGGAGTGAAATCCGTACTAAAACAGTTTAATTAGAGATAACTTTATTATTTTTACTACGTGATAAAATATTACTTGGGACTTTTCATAATATTAACAATTATGCTCAATTTTTGTTCCCGTATCTAAAGAATTTTAATTTTTCGCCAAAAATTTTAGAAATCAAGTTTCTAGTAACTATTTAGCGCGTGAGCCTTTCCTAACTTGTAGGTTACAGGGGAAAAAAATTAGCAAAAGTACCTTTTCTCTTTGTAAATATAATTTTAGAGTTTCTATTGTATATTAAAAATATTCCTTCTAGTCTGAATATACAAGGTGGTTATGTGTGATGGGGCAGGAAGGGGAAGAAAAAATTCTGAGGAAAACGCACCCAAATTTTGGAGATGTAATACGTTGAATTATAAACAGAATTCATAGATTTTGCCACAATTGGCACAAAAAGCCATTATTCACATGTTTATAATAATGCCAAACGATGCAGCTGAGAAAAAAAGAGATTTATTAGAACTACTGAAGAGTACTAGAAAAGTCAAAAGATTACTGTAAGTTCCAAATATTCTTAGTAAAAGGTTTTAGACTTACCATTCAAAGTAAATGATTGTATAATTTTCTAATATATAGATACTCGTATAGCTATATATGTTTTACCAACTATTCTTGTTTCCCTAGCCACAACGCACAATTACGACTGCATCTGGGGATCAATTCCGGCTAACTTGTATTATGTAGCCCGTGATATAATTACAACTGTCTGAATACAATTTGTGAAGCAATTAGCATCAGATCCTATATTAGAACACGTTACTGATGCGAGTGAAATGTCTAGTTGAATTGTTTAAATATATTGAATTATGAATAAATTTTTAAAAAACCTATTTAGAGGCTAAAAATTAAACCCGTGCCGGGACTCGAACTCACGACCTCTGGCTAACCATTTAAATTAAGATTCAGACTCCGATGATCAGCGCTGTAGGATGCCCAGCATCCACCAGCATACGCTAAGCGTCTATACCTTTTGCCAAGCTTTTACTTGCACTATAGCATAAACGATTATTTAGGTGACAATAACGTCTGGAATTAAACCCAGTACAATGCACGAGTTCTATGTTTTAAAATAATAATGTAAACTCTGATCTAGATTTTGAAATGGTCACCTAGTTTGAATTGTAACGTTCATTAAGCCGCAGCTTCTGCGCTACTTTGAATAAAACCTTTTCATTTCATTCCTAGTACTTGCTTTAAAATATACTTTGATAAAAGTAATTTACTATCTAAGTTTATAAGTGTAATATATCCGCTGTTCTTGGCAATAAATGGTTATTCATTCATTCATTTAAAATAGATTTCATCCTTATTATCTAAAGATATTATGGACATAAACAGATTATTTTGTCCATATTATCTTTAGATACCTAATAAGGATGAAATCAGTGGCGACCCTCACAGGACAGGCCTAGCCTAGTGTGTATTATTCTTTATGTCTACATACATACATAAAGTATGTAAACCAAGTACAAAAAGATTGTGTAATAATTTTCGGTACAAATAAATTGGCCTAAAAACACCGTGTCGAGGTTGCCGCGAGTCATACTTTTCAATGAAAACGGATTATAAATAGAACTTATCGTCCTCCCGGCTATGTTTCACCGAATAAATCCCCGATTTTCTTATAACAAGCCAAATTCGATCAATGAAACTTTTCCTATTTCACTCTCGAGAGAGGTATTAGAGAAGGACAAAGGAAACAAGAAAAGGAGAACGTACGTGAAGCAGTGTTGGCAGAAAGAGTGTTTACATCCTCCGTTGGGAGCAACAAATAAGCCCCTAGCAACGTATTACAGCCTTAAATATTTACTTTGAGGGACAGTGTGTGTGACACTGCTTCGGCTTTTCATTTGAAATAAAAAAACGTATCCCTGGTACATAAATGGAACACGCAAAATAATTGGGTAAAAATGCTGCAAATACAACTTAGCTCATAACGTGTGTAAATTACAATTATTTATTTGCGGGTTCGATTCCCGGCATGGGTGAAATTTTTAGCCTCTAAATAGGTTTTTAAATTTGTTCCTTAGCACGGGTTAGTGCATTAAAAATAATAATAGTAAAATCATGTGGGTACAGTGATATCGTTCCGATGTTAAACCTAACTACAAAGTAGGTATTCGGGGCTGTAAGTGATGCAATTTACTTCAGCCAGATGTCGCTGCCTGTACGTAATACAGAGAATAGTGTAAAGAGGTTCGAAATTTCACTGATGCCGTGAGTCGCCCATTGGCTCAATTGGTAGAGCGCTGGCACGGATAGCCAGAGGTTGCGGGTTCGAATCCCGGCATGGGTGAAATTTTTAGCCTCTAAATAGGTTTTTAAAATTATTTATTTGTTAAGTATACCCATATTACACACTAATGAAACATATGTTATGTGCAGATATATCCACAGATGAAACAGATGTTATGTGCAAGAGAAAATTGTATTATTTTATTCTTCTCTTCTTCTTCTTCTTCAGGCTACATTAGTCCACTGCTAGACATAGCCCTCCCCTAATGATCGCAAGGTTGTGCCATGATTGGGGGGTAATGCCCATAATTATTTTATTATTATTATTTATTTCTTTTTGGGAAACTTGCAGCTTACATAGGAATTCTTAATGACTAACTCTTCTCTTCTTCAGGGTATATCAGTCCACTGCTGGACATAGCCCTCCTCTACCGAGCGCCATAGCGCAAGGTTTTGCCATCATTGGGGGGTAATGCCCATAATCCCCACGCTGGGCATGCGGGTTGGGGATCGCAGTTTTCTGGAATTGTACTGCAGGGGGCGCTGCTGCCCAACCCCCGGTTAGTGTCCCTTAGTCGCCTTTTACGACACCCGGGGGAAGAATTTGGGTTGGTGCTATTATCTGGGCCGACACCACACAGTGTAATGACTAACTATAAGCTACAAATAAGTGATCCGTATTATAACTTTAAATAAAAAAAGTTATAAGCAATGTAAGTTATAAGTAAGCAAAACAGTAGAAAAATATCATTACAAGACAAGGCAGTCATGGACAATATTTCCTGGAAAAGATATGTTTTCCTCCAGAGCACACCAAATGCATGAAATGTTTTTTTTTTGCCCTAGAGAAGAGTAAACAAAAGCCATCTGTGGAGTGGAGCCAACACACGGGTATATTTATTTGTACATATTTTGGTATCCAAACAACAATAACAATGGTCTTCGAGTAAAATGCTATTCATGAATAGCTGATGGTATGCAGTGTAACAGAAGATGACTAAACTTTATAGTTTAAGTTAAGAGCTAGGTGGAACTATCATTAATCTTGCAGAGCGCTTGATGCAAAATGTAGGTACGTTAAACTAGGAGGGTGATAAGTGACTTTAATGAGTTTATCATTTTACACTAGCGTGGCTTATGAGGGCGTAGAGTTAGTTAATGAGTATGATAGCCCTCTTTTTTAAATATATTATTATTATTATTAAATTTTTTTATTGCATAAATATTTTGCACATACGCGAGCTTAATGCTACTTTGCATTATCTACCAGCTTAACTAAGTTTTGGAGACAAGATTAGCAGGTAGTGCAATATCAAACAATATAAAAATTACTAATTATATCTAGATGATATATGAAATTTAAAATAGTGGGGCAATATTATATAACATAACAATAACTAATATGAAATACAATAAGCACATATACACACATGTATCTAGAGTGAACAGATTTACTAACGAATACCTATAGTAAAGCCACTAACGGAAATATCTGATATGCCTCTTTAACCAAGCAGATATTTTCATTAGTGGCTGACAAAATGCAGATATTCACTTTAGGTATGCTTAGTAGTATTGGTGAAGCAAATCCGTTCACTCTAACGGTACACGAAATGAAAGCCAGTGAGGAAGCTTTCAAATACATTAGAACACTTGTTGCGGACAGTTTCACCTCCTTTTTATTATTCTATGTTTTTACTGTCACATTTGTCAACCACTCTGTCTCATACCATTTTCTTGCCTACATTTTCCATTAAATCTATTATTAGCGTTTTCCTTAGTTTCTCTTTAGTTTTCCTATACAGTCCACCCGTAGCTAACATTTGGTCCTTCTACCGTAGTTTTTGAACTAGTTTTAGTTTTCCGTAGACTTCATATTTTCGCCGCTTGTAGTTTTATCGTTTCATGTTCACGCTTTTTCCTTTTAGCCTCGACCGCCACTTCTACGAGTATGTATGTATTTAGAACAGTTCACAATATTCACCCAAGGTAAGAACTTGTCCAAGGCAGTCCTCGAGCCCACCGACATGATCAAGTCCACAATCACCATCGATGTCGGCTGTCAAACCGGTCAGCTCTCGAACTGTTCCGTAGTGAACCTGCCAACAGATTCCCGTGGAACGTCTAAAGCTACAGCCATACGAGCTCGAAAGGCAGCCGTGGAAGCGCGCTTGAGACTAGAGCACGAATGGCGTGAAAAAGAGCGCTTGGATCACCTTGAACGAGAGCAGCGTGAGCAGGAGCGGTACCTCGCCGAGTTGCGGTTCGTTGTAGAACAAAAAGAGCTCGAGGCGGCTGCATTAGTCGTCGAGGCCGCGTTCAAAAAAGAACAGCGGCGACTACGTCAAGTACCAGAAAAATGTATATGTGACAGTAGTGAGGCTAGGAGTAGAGTAGCAGTAAATTGCGCTAATTTAGAAGGGGCACGACTCGGCCGACCGGTGTCGCCACTGGCGGCCACACCGGCATCTTTGTCTACTTCTAAGCTTCAACTAGCCCTCGCGCCTTCGCGGTGCTTGCCCGACCGTCCGGTGTCGCCACTGGCGGTCACGTCGGCATCCCCCGCGCCTTCGCTGCGCTTGCCCGACCGTCCGGTGTCGCCACTGGCGGTCACGTCGGCATCCCCCGCGCCTTCGCGCCGCTTGCCCGACCGTCCAGTGTCGCCACTGGCGGTCACGTCGGCATCCCCCGCGCCTTCGCGCCGCTTGCCCGACCGTCCGGTGTCGCCACTGGCGGTCACGTCGGCATCCCCCGCGCCTTCGCGGTGCTTGCCCGACCGTCCGGTGTCGCCACTAGCGGTCACGTCGGCATCCCCCGCCCGCGCCTTCGCGGCGCTTGCCCGACCGTCCGGTGTCGCCAATGGCGGTCACGTCGGCATCCCCCGCGCCTTCGCGGCGCTTGCCCGACCACTGGCGGTCACGTCGGCATCCCCCGCGCCTTTGCGGCGCTTGCCCGACCGTCCGGTGTCGCCACTGGAGGTCACGTCGGCATCCCCCGCGCCTTCGCGGCGCTTGCCTGACCGTCCGGTGTCGCCATTGGTAATCACGTCGGCATCCCCCGTGCCTTCGCGGCGCTTGCCTGACCGTCCGGTGTCGCCACTGGTGGTCACGCCGGCATTCCCCGCGTCTTCGCCACACCTGCCCGACCTTCTGGTGTCGCCACTGGCGGTCACTTTGGCAACCCCTGCGTCCTCGCGGCGCCTGCCTGACCGTCCGGTGTCGCCGCCGGTTGTCACATCGGCAAACCCCGCGCCTCCGCGGCGCTTGCCTGACTGTCCGGTGTCGCCACCGGATGTCACATTGCCAAATCCTGTGCCTCCGTGGCGCCTACTCAACTATCCGGTGTCGCCACCGGCTGTCACGGCGGCAAATCTTGCGCTTTCACAGCGCCAACCTCGCCGACGAGTAACACCACTGGTAGCTACTCGGGCATCTACGTTTTGCCTTTACTGCAATAATCTGCATAATTTAGCGGTGTCCATTTTTCAAACGTCTCTCTATTGACAACAGATGGCGCTGGCTTCATGAAGCAAGAGTTTGCTATCGATGTCTCGAGTCTACTTCGCATCGGTGGCGGACGTGCAAGGGGAAGCGTTGTGGCGTAAACGACTGCAGGCTCCGCCACAGTGCCGTGCTTCACGTCAGGCGCTCGTGGGCAGCACGCAATTCAGCTGGATTGACTAAAACTTCACGCCATATCGTTCCAGCCTTTAGTTTACCCATGCACGTTCAAGCTCCGGCTCAGCCTGCCAGACGTGAGGGATATCAGCATTTCATGCCGATATTAGACATAAATGAAAGTATTTTATCTCCATGCCGCCGACACCCAACGCGCGTATTTTATAAACATTCTGCGCTTGCACCGCAACGACCACGCATCAGCGTGTAACGATCGTCCAATGCTCCGTTCGACGCCAGTGGTAATCAGCGTCAGTCTCAATTGACGCCAGTCGCACCCACCCTAACATGTAAGCGGCTGGCTTCCGTTGATACACGTACGCCAATGAGTTAATTTGAAATTTGTCTTCATTTTGATATGCTCTTCTAAATTCTAATTATTTGTCTTTGCTCATTTTTCCCGTTAAGCAATTACGTACAAATAAGATGTTTTCTGTTGTGTGTTTTTAGTGTCCACGACCCTCGTCCCCTCGACTGCAGTTGTGAGCTGAGGGAACAAAAAGAGTGGCGATGGCGAGATCTGTTTGGAAAACGCGACGATATGAAGTCGCTGTTGTAGACGCGGACGGCGGACGGACGTATAGGTTCATGACCCGGTGCATGTTGGTGCAGCATTTTTATGAATCGGCCGTCGTCACATTTCAGTTTTCCGATGGTGGAGACTGACGACACAGAGGATCGTGATTCACTGAACTACCGTGATTTCCGTTTGGAGAAGCCCAACAACGCACCCGTGGCAACACCTACGCAGCCTGTACGACACCAAAGTTCTAGACTATGATCAAACCCAGCAAACCCCTAACCCCACGGAGCCTTTACTGATTACCCTCAATGCCTCGTCGGCTGACCAGCTGCCGAAGATAAAGATGAAGTGAGGGAGAAGCGACGAGGGCAGTGGACGCGTAGCAGTCCTGTTCTTATATATAAATTTGTTTTGTATATTGTTATTGTTGTGTTTTTTCCTAAAAAAGGGGAGCATGTTGCGGACAGTTTCACCTCCTTTTTATTATTCTATGTTTTTACTGTCACATTTGTCAACCACTCTGTCTCATACCATTTTCTTGCCTACATTTTCCATTAAATCTATTATTAGCGTTTTCCTTAGTTTCTCTTTAGTTTTCCTATACAGTCCACCCGTAGCTAACAACACTATTATAACTCTTCTTTTGTACTCTTAAATTGAAACAAAAAAAAAACCCAAAGTAAAATAGCATTCGTCAAAAATACTTAAGACATGATTACTCTAACACTTGTCTCATGTATAGGGAATGTGGTAACTTGCGTATCTTTTTAAGGAAGCCTACAAACGTCCCACTGCTGGGCACATGCCTTCTCTCAGTGAGGAGTTTGGACTTAATTACCATGCGTGCCCACCACGGATTGTAAATTTTAATCACGCTGTTTTCCTCCATCGTTAGAAAATGGTATTGATAACTTCACTTCAAAAATATAATAAACAATAATAAAAGTACGGGTGATGATGCACCTATACCGTTTACTTTCATTATTGTAAAGTACAATTTCAAAGTCACACCGTAGTGTTTCAGACATATTTAGTTGGGAATCTGAAGCCGGTAGCAGATAAATATATACGGTCGTCAGTCCCTTGTGCCCAATTAATGCTGCCTGACTCGATTATGGCCGCACTGACAATGGAACACTAAACTTTAGTTAACTCAGATTTTCCAACCTAATAATTAGTTTAATAAAATCCTGGAGCAACAGTACTATGAAAGCCGACCCCAAATAATGGGATGAGGCGAATACAAAGATAAGAGTACTCAGTTCCACAATCAATATGCATATATTTTTTTAAGATGAAGACATCATCGTCATCTTCATAATAGCATAATAGCAGATAAATATATGCAGTCGTCAGTCCCTTGTGCCCAATTAATGCTGCCTGACTCGATTATGGCCGCACTGACAATGGAACACTAAACTGTTGTTAATTCAGATTTTCCAACCTATGATGCCCACAACAAATAATTGGATGAGGCGAATACAAAGATGAAGAGTACTCAGTTCTATAGTCAAATTGCATATTTTTTTTAAGATGAAGACATCATCATCATCTTCATAATCAGCTGTTGTCTGTCCACGGCTGAACAAGACACGCCACTGAACCCGAACTTCGGCTCTCCTCTTCCAGTCACTGCCCACCGTTTTGCTAAAATGTCATTGCTCCACTGGGTCACAAGGTGCCCTACGCTGCGTTTGCCGATTCGCCATCTCCACTTAAGAACCGACCCCAGTCTACCCATGTTTGAGATGTCATTGGGTCTCAATAACATATCTTCTTCTTCTTCGGGTGCCATCTCCTATCGGAGGTCGGCCATCATTATGGCTCAATAACATATAGAGAATACTTTATCATCACTGAGAGTACCGTTGAGTCTGGATTCCTATAAAAATGTGCTATTTAACTTGTGTGATGTTGGTACCATAACGTTGGGATTTTACATTGAAGTTTATGCGAGACTCGATGCGATACGATGAGAGGCGTCAAACGCCATGACACAGGCTTGCTTAGTAAAGTTTTCGATGTGCAAAGTAACTATATAGAATGCTAAAGGTCATTCAAATGGTGTCGTGGTGATGTTTGTTACTTCATCACGTCTAAACGGCTGGAGCGATCACACTTCCTCACATCACACTTCACACTAATATTATTAAGCCGAAAGTTTGTGAGTGTGTATGTTTTTCTCCACGTCTTAGCGGTTGGAGTTAGCTGACTACTGCGGGAAAATATCTTATTCCCATGGGAAAATCAATACATCCCGGGTAACACCGCGGGGCACAAATAGTTGTATATAAAAAGGAAATTACACAGATTTTTAAGCCTAAGAATACAGACAGCAGCTTTATCACTAGACAGCCAGACAACCTTTGGATGGACTGGAGGAGTACTGAGAAATAAGGATTAATTGGATTGGATTAATATTTAAGTTAATGAACTTCTGCAAAGTTACGTAACGAATTAATATATTAATTAAAACACTCTTATTATATTTGCAGCATTCCCCTTCTGAATTTCCAGGCTGATGCGCCGACCGAAGTATGTACCGGCTGGGTCACCTAACGAGACGATGAGGCGCGTCGATATTTGATTGTGACAATTGTCAAGTATTGCAATGAGCCAGCACTAATTGCGGGGCCACTCAATCATTTAGCATTTGTTTGTTTTATACTATTTTTATTTTTAATCCACTAACCCGTGCTAAGGACAATTTAAAAAATTTATTTAGAAGCTAAAAATTCCCCCCATGCCGGGATTTGAACCCGCGACCTCTGTTCGAATCCCAGCATGGGTGGAATTTATAGCCTCTAAATAGGTTTTTAAAATTGTCCTTAGCACGGGTTAGTGCATTAAAAATAAAAATAGTATAATCATGTGGGTACGGCGTTAGCATTCCGATGTAAAAACCTAACTGCAAAGTAGGTATTCGGGGCTATGTGATGCAATTTACTTCAGCCAGATGTCGCTGAAGTAAGCCAGATTACGTACAGGCAGCGGCCTGTACGTAATACAGAGAATAGTGTAAAGAGGTTCGAAATTTCACTGATGCCGTTGAGTCGCCCATTAGCTCAGTTTGAAAGAGCGCTGCCACGAATAGCCAGAGGTCGCGGGTTCGAATCCCGGCATGGGCGGAATTTTTAGCCTCTAAATAGGTTTTTAAAATTTGTTTGTTTTGTTTTTGGCAGCCTAAATTAGGTATAATGGTGAACTTGTACTAAAAATGTTTTAACGGTATACCAGAGGACAAGTTAAAAAATAGAAAAATGTGGTATTTTTTTCTCTACGACTAATACTTTTTATAATATAACTATGTAGTTGAAAAGTCAATACAGTCACGTGGTACTAAATGGCGCCAAATAAATGTCCTATGACTTCACCCCCCAAATATTGATAAATACTTCCTATACTATAAAGCGTTAGGTGCTTTATTGTATACGAAGGGTTTATCAATATTTAAATTATCTCTTTTGCATGTGCACCCTTGTAAGAAAACACTAACGGTGTAAGCAAAACCGAACTCTGATAGGTTTATTATTCTTAATTCACTCGGTTTTTGCGCGCTCGTGGCCTAGTGGAACCGAGTGATGGAAATCAATCACTCGAGTTAAGCAACAACAGGCGCGGTCAGGTGCAGGATGGGTGACTGACTACCGCTAGAGACAATTTTCCTTGAGACGCAACCGTGCTTCGCAAGGCACCTTAAGCCGTTGTTGCCGGCTGTCATGTAATGGTAATCGTTAAGCCATGTCAGAGGCCTTATGGGCGACTTCATAACTTCTGACTTTAAGGCCCGCCACTGTCTTACAATCCTCCACCAACCCGGACTTGGACCCCGTGGTAGAATATGGCCTAACCTTCCTGCGATGCAGGAAGAGACCCGTGCCCCAGCATGCAACCATTTGTGTGTCTTAATCCCCTGATGAGATGCACAAACGTTCGATATCAACTTTGTTTTTCACATTTTTTGTGATGCCGAAAGCCCTCAAGAAACAATAGTTTTAGGACTTTATTTTGGGGGCCGCCGTACATTTTTCTGGTTGTGCAATAAAGTGTTCTCTATCTATCTATCTACACTTGTAGAAGTGGCCTCAGTCTGGGTGAGTTTTTATGTGTGTGACGCCCGTGCCTGGTACAGGGTATCCTAGTTTGGGACCAGGTACAGTGAGTGTTGTGTGGACGTTATTATTATTATAAAGAATATTCTTTTCTTATCTATACAAAAACATACCATGTCATCTGCTGGTCACTAAGTTGTATTTGTAATACAATGCGGGGCATCGAGGGAGACACGCTAAAAAGGCACAGAGCGACGAGCCGTGGCGTGCCCTGGTTCCGTTCGCGTGACTGGCGTCTATCGGTCATTTTGTCTACTGAAATAAAGAAACTGCTTTTCTGCACCTGAATGAGTCAACAAAGGTGTGAGAACACAAGTAATAAAAATGTCTAAAGGCCTTTCACGCACAAGTGACGGCTTCGCATCTGAGAAGTGTAAATCATACACAGCGAAAGTTATATGAAAGTGAAAAGCATTTATTTCGATTGTAACACCATAACACAAATAATAAACAATATTTGTAGTAAAACAATGACATAAAAATAAAGGTACCCCTGTACCATTATTTTTATGTCATTGTTCTGTGATTGAATTTGTTCTTGTTCTCTGATGTTGAACTAAAAGTGCTACAACAGAAAAAGACTGCAGCTCAGCAAAATGCTAGTCAGAGGCGACTAGCGCTGGTTTTCTGCTGCACCTAATTCGCTGAACTATGAACTAAATTTGACTAAAAATAGAAAAAATAGACGGATACATTCAATAATTGGATTAAAAAAATGGGTATATTATATAAATCGGGTCTCATCATCAACATATTATGTCCCCAACGAGGGGCTTGGGTCTCTTCCCTGAAGAAGGTATAGGCCATACTCCACCGCGAGGGCCAAGTCCGGATTGGTGGAGACTTGCAAGACTGTCGCTGGTCTTTACTGTAAGAAGTTTTCAAGCCACCCTAAGGCCTCTGACTTGGCTTAAACTGCCATCTATCGACGGCAGCCTGCACCAACTGCTTAACGTGCCTTGCGAAGCACGGAACCTCTCGGAAAAATGCCACTAGCGTTAGTCATAGGCGGTCACCCATCCATGCACTGAACGCGCCCTTGTTGCTTAACCTTTGTGATCATTTAGGACCACTCAAGGGGCTACGAGCGATTCAAACGGGTTTAATCGCGATTATTTATTAAGCAAAACGTAATTACCGTAATTCCCGGTAGCGTTGCAGTTGCCGTGGTCACGGGACGACTGAAGTGGCGAATACGGTCAATTATTGTAGTCACTTTTAGTTTTTTGCAGCGGGCCGACACACAACACTCACTACGTTTGCGGATAGGTCCGGTAACATATACAGCAATCTCCAAAATTCGTAAATTTTTATCTGACTGCGGCGGAGCCCAAACATCCTCCGTTTGGGCATGTATGTATGTGTGTATGTATGTATGTATGTATGTATGTATGTATGTATGTATGTATGTATGTATGTATGTATGTATGTATGTATGTATGTATGTATGTATGTATGTATGTATGTATGTATGTATGTATGTATGTATGTATGTATGTATGTATGTATGTATGTATGTATGTATGTATGTATGTATGTATGTATGTATGTATGTATGTATGTATGTATGTATGTATGTATGTATGTATGTATGTATGTATGTAAAACTCTTGGGTTAAAATTCCGTCTACGTTTACAAATGTTTTATTAAATTTCTGTCTTATTACGTAAGATGTTTTCTTTTATTCGCATCCCACCGGTACAACGAACTAGCAGATAGCGTAAATTATAAGCACACGTCATTAACGTTACGATTTCTTGTTAGCACCTCGGAGAATAATTCTATCGTTTCTACAGGGTGTGCCGAAGCCGCTCGGTAATGCTCAAAGCTTGCTGTCACGCCCGCCCGCTCTACCCTGTCACTTAATTTGAATCGTGCCCTGAATTTTGAACAGCCTGTATTGTTTGGATTTGTTGAAACGACTGACACTACTTAACAATCCATGACAATGTATCTATGACTTAAGCGTTAGACGATGGCTCAGAGTCAATTTTTGTGGACTGAAGATTAGAAAGTCGCGGCGCTAGGAAAGAGATATTTTTTATTCGTAAAACTACACGAAGCGCTCGTAGCCTAGTCGAACCGAGTGATTGGAATCAATCACGTGAGTAAAGCAACAACAGGCGCGGTTAGGTGCAAGATGGGTAACCGTCCCGTGACTACAGCTAGTGGCATTTTTTCCGAGCGCTTCCGTGCTTCGCAAGGCACGCTAAGCCGTTGGTGCCGGCTGTCATGTATTGGCAGTCGTTAAGCCATGTCAGAGACCTTATGGGCGGCTTGATAACACTGACAGTAAAGCCTGCCACTGTCTTACAATCCTCCACCAACTCGGACTTGGCCCCCATGGTGGAGTATGACTAACTTTTCTGCGATGCAGGAAGAGATCCGTGCCCAGCACATACAAGGGACATACAAGGGTTGGTACCTAAAACAACACACGCCACCGATATTTGGTCACACACAGAGAAAGATAGGGATCCGGTTTAGCCAACTTGAAAAACATGAAAATATACTGGTGTTGCCATAGATAGATAGAATATTCTTTATTGTACACAAAAATTATATAAAAATATAGTACAAATGGCGGCCTTATTACTAAAAGCAATTGATGAGAAACAGCCATAAACAGGAAGTACAAAGTATTTATGGTATAATTCTAAGAACTCTGTTTAGAAATCGATTGTTACTTCTGGGGTATGTACGTGAGAAATGTTAAGGTCCATTAAGGTACCATTTGTCTTAATTAGTTAGCAGATACAGTATAAAGCACATCGACAAATATATCTGTATTATAACCCAGTAGATTGTACCTACGTAAAGCTCAATATTTTGTCTAATGTACATTCTTAACTCTTCAGAAAAAAAAACTTATATCGAAGTAAATGTGGGTAAAACAGGAACCAATTCAGAGGAAAAGGGGTCAGAGCAGTTACATTTTTATTTGCCCATCAAAATGATATGACAGTAAAATCTAAATGGGCATGGATATTCTTTTATTTTGTTATAATATATTCGTTTACAAAGAGCCTCCCAAAAACATTTTGTAAATCAAATTGAATAGCTAACTTGTACTCAAAATGTTTTTAATTTTATAATAGGGAGGAAATGTTAAAAGATAAATAAGCGTAAGCGTGGTATTTTTTTCTCTACTATTAATAATACCTTCAATGGTTTGTTATACCATGTCGAAAAGTTAACATAGTCACGTGGTACAAAAAAGCGCCATACTAATTGGGTTCAAACTATGACGTCACAACTTACTTGTAATGCCTTATTAGTGATATTTGAGTTATCGCGTAAAATAATGCTCTTAACAATCTACACCCTTCTCATTTCAATGATCCCGAAAACTCCGAACCAAAATTTTTTTTTTGCTATTTTTCTTCAGTTTTTATGTCTTCTACGCGGTATAAAAGCAATGTCACTCCAATCTTGGTTAGACGCCAGTTCATTGAGCAACCCATATTTTAGCTACTTACCTACCTTGACCTAACAGTAAAATAATGTGAAGTGTAACGATTACTTACCGAAACTGTTTGAGATTGATATCCAGCTAAGGGAGCACAACGTCACGAAAAAAGTTTTATGTCCTTTTTGAAAATAATAAAAAAAAATGATCTTGTAAAAAATTAGTAGCGCTCATGGCCTAGTCAAACCGAGTGATTGGAATCAATCACTCGAATTAAGCAACAACAGGCGCGGTCAGGTACTGGATAGGCGACCGTCCAGTTACTACTGCTAGTGGCATTTTTCCGAGCGTTTCCGTGCTTCGCAAGGCACGTTAATCCGTGGGTGCCGGCTGTCATGTAATGGCAGACGTTAAGCCAAGTTAAACGCCTTATGGACGGCTTGATAACTTCTGACAGTAAGGCCCGCCACTGTCTCATAAACCTCCACCAACCCGGACTTGGCCCCCATGGTGGAGTATGGCCTAACCTTCCTCTAATACAGGAAAAGACCCGTGCCCCAGGAGTGGCGACATACAGGGTTGCAATCGGGGCCAATTAAACACATAATAATGTACAAGTTGGGTATAAGCCTTTTCCCCCAGATACTATCTCTCACGGTCCCGTGCCATCGGCATCCAAGGACCTTCCGCTGACTCAACAATGTCGTCGGACCATCGGGCTGCTGGTCTGCCCACTGATCGTCGTCTTGTTCTCGGTCGCCACTCTGTGGTTGTCCTGCCCTCCCATTACGTAGCATTCCACTCTATCGAGTAAAGCATTTATACCACTCCTAAGTGTCAAATAATGTTTGCATTTGACAGCCGGAGTAGCTTAAAAAAAGTAAAAATCAACGTCACTCAACTCAGTGGATACTAACTTACATTGTCCTGCCCTCCTATTACGTAGCATTTTACTTTATCGAGTGAAGCATGTAGACGACTCCTAAGTGTCAAAAAATGTATGCATTTGACAGCCAGAGTAGCTTAAAAAAAGTAAAAATCAACGTCACTCAACTCAGTGGATACATAATAATGCCCCTGGTCCATCTGCCGTCTTCTCGTCTTGGGTGTCCTGCCCATTTTCGCTTTAACCTCGAGACTCTTTCGCCAAGACCTGTACTCAATAGTGGGCAACGGTGGGCTGATGATGGTGATGATGAAGAATGTACAAGAAGAGTGTTACCCGTATCTGCCAACAAAAGTACGGCAAGTGAAATGCTCACTCTGTACGTATCAAATATATAAACTCGTAAATCCGTGCCCTTTCCTTTACGTGGTACGTCAACCAAAGCGATTTATGATCGTATCTAAGGGATTTTCGGAAGAAAATTGCCGTGACGAATGTAATATGGAACGAGTAAGTAAATATTATTTTTTCAATATGATACTTCGGAAGTACTTTTTTGCGTGACATGATGATGATGACATGAGGTTTACCTTAATGTGAGCTGGATGCCTACTTTTCTTATCTTCCTCCCCATCTTTACAAATCTAAGATAATTATGCTCAGACTGTTATGGTCTTAACCCTTCTTTTTGGCTACGTCACGCAGTTCGGTGATGATGTGTATTGTATTTGTATTTTCTCTGTTATGTTCGATATCAACCCTTGCATGTCCCCACTGCTAGGACACGGGTCTCTTCCTGCATCGTAGGAAGGACAGGCCATACTTCAAAATGGGGGCCACGTCTGTGTTGTTGGAGGATTGTAAGACAGTGGCGGGCCTTACTGTCAGAAGTTATCAAGCTGCCAATAAGGCCTCTGACATGGCTCAACGACTGCCATTACATAACAGCCGGCACCAACGGCTTAACGTGCCTTGGGAGGCACGGAAGAGGTCGGAAAAAATGCCACTAGCATTTTTTCCGACCTGGCCCTTCCTTCGTACCCGTACCGAAGGAACTGGCCCGTCCCGACCCGTCCCGAAACTTAAAAATTAGAACAGCTTTTATGACGTTTTTAAAGATAACTGCTGAACATTGTATCGTTTTTACAGATACATTTTGATCGATTTTTTATACGTACTAACAAATTATTTGACGGACATCCAAGGAAAAGCCCTTTCACTAAACGCAAACGTCAAATAAAACGCCGTTCTAAGGATGACCGGACCAGACCAGGCAAAATAATAATTTAAATAATTAAATTATATAAGGCCCCGGTAGTTTCAAAGATCTAACTCACCCTTTTACTACGGACTCAAGAGTTTTATTGTCTGTCTAATTATAATGGCACACCTCTCGCTGGCAAATGTACAAACGGTGTTAGCTGTCAAGCCAGCAATATACAATACGAACAGTGGATAAATAAATTACTGCCTTGACCGAGATTACATTTGGTTAAGGGAGGTATTATTTGTACCTATACTATGATCAGTAAAGCACAATTTAACACGATGTCTTGTAACAAGAAGATTTAGAAGAAGAAAAAATCTCATCCCTTTAGTCTGTAACCATTTTTCACAACTCGTTTTCACTATTGAAATTATAATGAGTTTTTATTGTTATTTTATTCACAAGTGTGTTGAAAAACGTCGTATGATACACGTGTGTATTGATGATTACCGTCCTTGGCTCTCTTAAGACCCTCGCTTACGACTCGGGTCTCAATGGCGCCTCGGCGGTAATCACCAATGTTACTAGTACCATAATGTACACCAGAGCACACAGTTACTTATTAAGCAAGCAAGCAAGCAAGCAAGCCAGCAAGCCAGCAAGCCAGCAAGCCAGCAAGCCAGCAAGCCAGCAAGCCAGCAAGCCAGCAAGCAAGCAAGCAAGCAAGCAAGCAAGCAAGCAAGCAAGCAAGCAAGCAAGCAAGCAAGCAAGCAAGCAAGCAAGCAAGCAAGCAAGCAAGCAAGCAAGCAAGCAAGCAAGCAAGCAAGCAAGCAAGCAAGCAAGCAAGCAAGCAAGCAAGCAAGCAAGCAAGCAAGCAAGCAAGCAAGCAAGCAAGCAAGCAAGCAAGCAAGCAAGCAAGCAAGCAAGCAAGCAAGCAAGCAAGCAAGCAAGCAAGCAAGCAAGCAAGCAAGCAAGCAAGCAAGCAAGCAAGCAAGCAAGCAAGCAAGCAAGCAAGCAAGCAAGCAAGCAAGCAAGCAAGCAAGCAAGCAAGCAAGCAAGCAAGCAAGCAAGCAAGCAAGCAAGCAAGCAAGCAAGCAAGCAAGCAAGCAAGCAAGCAAGCAAGCAAGCAAGCAAGCAAGCAAGCAAGCAAGCAAGCAAGCAAGCAAGCAAGCAAGCAAGCAAGCAAGCAAGCAAGCAAGCAAGCAAGCAAGCAAGCAAGCAAGCAAGCAAGCAAGCAAGCAAGCAAGCAAGCAAGCAAGCAAGCAAGCAAGCAAGCAAGCAAGCAAGCAAGCAAGCAAGCAAGCAAGCAAGCAAGCAAGCAAGCAAGCAAGCAAGCAAGCAAGCAAGCAAGCAAGCAAGCAAGCAAGCAAGCAAGCAAGCAAGCAAGCAAGCAAGCAAGCAAGCAAGCAAGCAAGCAAGCAAGCAAGCAAGCAAGCAAGCAAGCAAGCAAGCAAGCAAGCAAGCAAGCAAGCAAGCAAGCAAGCAAGCAAGCAAGCAAGCAAGCAAGCAAGCAAGCAAGCAAGCAATAAATTAATTAATTAATTACGATGAAGATGGCGATGATGGAAGCGATGGCGTTGACGATGTTGAAGACGACGACAACGTCGACGACGACACTGATGACGATAATAGTAGGTACATTACATTTTAAAAAAAAACACCCCTGCTTCCAAGAGAGGAAGGCGGCCACCGCCGTTTGCCACTTTCTACAATCCTGAGAAATCTCTTCCGCTTCATCAATTATTAGTTGTTGCATACACTTACGCTGAGTACTTCTCATCAATAATCGTAATACATGGCTGGCTCTATTATGTTAATACATTAGAAATAGGCATAGGTTTAGTTTCCTTTTTATAGTTTCAATTATGTATATTTTTACTCATTCGCAGATTGAGCAAATTATCAAAACAATGTAGTAGGTAATAAATGAAATAATAATTGATTAATTTAGTAATTAATCTATACGAATTACGTATAACACTATTACAAAAAAAAGAAATAATAGTTAGAACCAATAATAAAATTTTAAGTAATAATAGTGTGCATCATTCAACTTCACTGTGTATAAATTATCACATTCCTCTTTATGCATCTCATTAAGTTCGTTAATCACAAAAACGTTTAGCGTACAACCGCTTACAAATCAACAATATGGTTTGCGTTAAATAAATTATTCGCTTGTGAAAATTAAAAGTTTTGACCCCCGAATGGAAACTTTGGTATTTATGGTGGGGCCGCGGTCGTAACTTCTTTACGAGCTCATTACGGAAACCATTAGACGTATGACTGCTGACTGTTTGTTGGGGCTACTCCACTGGGTAGGGTATTGATTATGTTGTGGTTATTTTTATTACAAGTTCTTTTTAATTATCTTTTATGTAAATAACTAAACGGGGACCCTTTCAGAGGCAGCCATGATCTCGTTGCAGTTTTATATAATAAGTTATGAGTAGTTTATTTTATTTAAGATTTTAATGTACATAGTCCGATTTTTTCTATTGTTTATCAATTATTATTGTCATTATTCTGAAATTGAAAATAAAAATTTGTAAAGTAAGTAAATTCGAAATTAAAGTTATACTCAAATTTACAGTCCCTTGAAGCTTTGACAAAACACCTGTCCTATCCTCTTGCTCCATATTATTCACTACAATAAAAACATGCACGGAGATACCAATTAAACTGCCTTATTAGTCTGTAGATTAAATAAACTAGGTACGCTAATTGTTGTTATACCATTAAGCCTGCTGGTACATCGGGCCCGCATGTTCTATTATTTTTAGTGGTTATACTATTTACCTATTTACTTTTTATGTTATTTACTTTTGATAGTACTCAGGGTTTGATAGATAACTAATTTATGGACACTAAAGACGTATTTTGTCTTATCCTGTGCCTAGACATTGATTCAGAAAATTATATTTTTGGAAATAACTTAACTTTATAAAATATTTGGTAAAAGATATAAGTAAAGTTTATGGATTTGTAATGTCCTAATAAATTTATCTACTTATTTTAAGTAGATATTTAATTATTGTTTGCCAACAAAATGATTAATATGTGATCTACAAAGTATACAATATCACATGAGCAAAACTCAAAAAAATCATTCACAAATGTTTCCACAAAGTCAAAGAAAATAGTTTTTTTATTTTAAAGTCAAAAATAATGAATAAAAAAAATATTTAAAAAAATATACTTAACTTTACTGTCTATCAAACACATATACCAGATTTTTAAAAGTATTATTTTATTAGATAATGTCAAATAATGCTACTATACATTACTTAACTCGCGATACTCATCATAGCTATAATTATTTATTAGGTAAATAATCGAGATTAGTTTATTATGAGCGTCCCCTAATGAGCGTCATAGCGCTCTGTCTCCAGCTTGTCGCATCCAGCATCTCTTTGCAGTTTTTCGCAGAATCTCTATCTATATAGTTTTATAAAATTCTGAGTAGTTTTTACCTCATAGGGGTAAGGAATATTTTGCTTTGCCAAAGTAGAGGCACCCCAACGTTTTGGTTAAACGGTAGTAAGCACATCAACTTTCAGTAAAGGCCCTCTGCCCACAGCATTCATTACGAGCTCGCATCACGACTTTAACCGCTCGCCGTATTTCATTGCTTCATAAAGTGGACATGGGGTGTTTGTTTTATGATTGCTAAAATGAGAACATATTTTATTCTGACGAGCGTAAAGATGCTTCGGCGCTTGCTGGGGGATGCTTGCGACGGGAAATGTTGTTTCTTTACTCAGCCTATAAACGTCCCACTGCAGGGTACAAGCCTTCTCTCAGAGAGAGACGGACTGGATTGCTGGTACGAGTATGAACATCTGTATGGTCAGGTTTTGTCACGGTTCGCGAGTGGGATTGCTACTGTAACTTCAAAAATGTACAACAAAGACATTGGTGCTTTCCCACGCTGGAAATCAAACATTGGACTTTCGTTTCCGAGTCCACTGTCCATTGGAGGGTAAATATAGCTGATAGAAATATTAGGCGCCGTTTTTAAATTGTAACATTCTAAATGCGTTTAAGCCGTTTATTTGGGCTGTACCCAAGAGTCTATTTGGAGTGTGGACGTAAAAAGTCTGGACCAAATATAGTTTTGTATATGACCTGGGCTTCGATTCTGTTAGTGAATTATAGTACAGATACATGGTCGGGTCACGTGACATGTTTTTATATCATTGACGCGTTGAAGGTTTCTTGTATGTGCGTGCATAGACTTGATGCAGCAACGAAATTAAATCGTCATGCCCATGCAGTTCTCATTGTACTACAATGCATTAGCAGAATTTAAACCCTGTTTAGTTATCAGAGTTTTTTTTCTTAAAAGGTTAAGGTCTACGCTCCAAGTAGGGTAGGATCCAAGTTTCTTCTTCTTCTTCGTCGTTTCCTCATGGCTGAGGGACGTGACTAAGGGCAGCTTCCGCCACCAGCTCTCTCCATTTGATTCTATTACGCGCCAGATGTATGGCTGCTTGTAGGGTCCTTCCCGAAGCTTTAGTTATTATGTCTGTCCAACGCGTTGGTGGTCGGCCTCTGCTTCGTTTCCCGTTCGCTCGACCGGTGATGATAACATACTCCAGGTTATGTGGCCCGCGTCCGACGGTATGTCCGAAGAATTTCAGGATGCGTTGGGTGCAGATTGTGGAGAGCCTCGTCTTTATCTGAAGTTCTTCTAGAATAGATACGTTTGTGCGGCGTTCGCTCCAAGATATACGGGATCTAAGTAGGCTATATATATATATATATATAAATATATATATATATATATATATATATAGGATCCAAGTAGGCTAACAGAAAAGAGAATAGACTAAAATTCGACGCAGTGCGAATAAAATGTTTGGGGCATAGTAATACGGTTTGACGGAAAGGTATTTGGCGTCATGCGAATAAGTCGTAAACCCCAGCTAATGTAACGGGAACATTTCCACACGGGAGCATTTTTCTCTTGACCTAAATCGCATTAGGTCTCTACTCCATAGATTTCCGTAAATTAAACACACTCGACTCGTAAGCTTGTCTGTTCTCAGTGTTGTTTTCTCGTCAATATGTAAACATCCACACACCAAGTAAATTTTTCCAAGAACATTTTCTGTTGACCTAATCGCAGCATTTTGGGCCTGAGGAGGGTAGACCGCGTCCGAAATACCAACCTACGCGCAAGTACCCGAATAATCGATGTGGGTGTCCAGACGGCGAAACTGAAGTGGAGCTGGGCTGGTCATGTCAGTCGAATGCACCCGGATAGGTGGGCGAAACTCGCCACCGAGTGGGTGCCACACGATGGACATCGTAATCGAGGCCGGCCTAGAAGACGGTGGAGAGATGATCTTGACAACCATCTGTCGGAGTGGTCTGAGGTGGCCCAAGACAGGAAACTCTGGACTGAATTGGGGAGGCCTTTGCTCAGCAGTGGGACACAAACATAGAGGCTACGTAAAAAAAAAATCGCTGAAAGATTTCAACAGGTTTATGTAAATAAAAATGCCTTATGAAAGATCGATGATGGGGATTTATTAAACAGTGCCGAAACCGGCGTGCTTGCATGCAACGACTATTGAATGTTGATGAAGTGAAAGAGTTCTATCATGTACGTCGATATCAACTCTTTATATGACCCTACTGTAGGGGCTCCGGTCTCCGCGATACAGGAGTATCGCAGGAAGGTTAAGCCATACTCCACCACGGGGGCCAAGTCCGGGTTGGTGGAGATTTGTAAGACAGTGGCAGGCCTTACTGTCAGAAGTTATCACGCTGCCGATAAGGCCTCTGACATGGCTTATGTAACGACTGCCATGACAGCCGGCACCCACAGCTTAACGTGCCTTGCGAAGCACGGAAGCGCTCGGAAAAAATGCCACTACCGGTAGTCACGAGGTGGTCACCCATCCAGTACCTGACCGCGCATGTTGTCACTTAACCCAAGTGAGTGATTCCAATCACTCGATTCTGCTAGGCCACGAGTGCCCTATCATGCACGTGGCAAGTGGTCTCTGCCTCCCCCTCAGAGGTACAAGCGTGAGTTTACGTAATGTTCGTAAAGATTTTCTTTCTGTAAACCTTTTGTGTATAATACGATAAATCATACTTGGAGGATTGAAATGTACCTAACTCTTTTGCCTTGCATCTAAATAATTAGATTATTTATACAGCGTCCAGTGGCACCTTCACTAACACTAGATGGGATAAAAGGCCACTTGGAAGCTGCAGTGCCTGGGACATAATTTTTTCGGTAAAGTAGGCTTACCCAGCACCTATATTCGGACCATCCTAACAGCTTGGTCGGTCCACAGGAATGAGAAGTCTATACTTGTGGGGGAACCCAAACCGCGGCTTTCCGCACGTGTGGTATGGCTACTAAGAATAAGAAATGATTTTAAAAAGATTTTTGGTTTATAAAGAAAAATACGTATTCATCACGTAGCAAACACGAAAAATAAGACAATTAACCGTAATGAAACAGCTTGCACCGTACCTTGGTTAAATTATGCAATGCAATGTTTTTGTTCAATTAGTTCTACAGCTGACCGCAATTAAGGTCCCAAGGGGTAGAAAAAGGCGAGCATACATTGTGCTCCGAGCAGAAACAGTAATAAAGTAATTATCCGGACGAAAATAAGTCTGCGAAAGAACGAAGCTCGTGACAGAGCATGTAGTTAATTAATATTTATTTATTATATTTTAGAGAAACTTGCAGTTTAAGTACATAAAAAATGTAGGGCTCCCACTGATGTATGTATTTATAAATTGAAATATGTCATGCAATATTTTTTTTAATACGCAATTACATTACCAAATTTAACTAAATAAACCCACAACACTATCGTCTTATCTAATTCTTCTTCTTCTTCTACAGGCTATATTAGTCCACTGCTGGACATAGCCCTCCCCTAATGAGCACCATAGCGCAAGGTTGTGCCATTGGGGGGTAATGCCCATAATCCCCACGCTGGGCAACCGGGTTGGGGATCGCAGTTTGATGGAATTGTACTGCAGGGGGCACTTCTGCCCACCCCCCCGTTTTGTGTTCCTTAGTCGCCTTTTACGACACAGGCAGCGACATCTGGCTGAAGTGATGCAAATTCACTTGCAGCCCCGAGTACCTTCTTTGCAGTTAGGTTTTTACATCGGAATGATATCACTGTACCCACATGATTATTTTCTTTTTAATGCACTAACCCGTGCTAAGGACAATGTTTTAAAGACCTATTTAGAGGCTAAAAATTCCACGCATGCAGGGATTCGAACCCGCGGCCTCTGGCTATTCGTATCAGGTGAGTCGCCCATCAGCTCAGTTGGAAAGAGCGTTGGCACGGATAGCCAGAGGTCGCGGGTTCGAAGCCGACATGGGTGGAATTTTTAGCCTCTAAATAGGTGACAGATAATAATATGTTATGGTTTATAATTGGTTAGGGTTCCGTAGCGAGGAGTTTTGTATAATTATCTTGGTTAAATGGTTAAGTGTAGACACGTCGAAAATTCGAGACAGTTCATATATAATTTACTTAAAAGGAAAAATTAACAGGCTTAAAAAGGTAACGAGTAATATACGATCAACTTAGTTATCAACCCTTGTATGTCCCCACTGCTGGGGCACGGGTCTCCTCCTGCATCGCAGGAAGGTTAGGCCATACTCCACCACGGGGGCCAAGTCCGGGTTGGTGGAGGATTGTAAGACAGTGGCGGGCCTTACTGTCAGAAGTTATCAAGCCGCCCATAAGGCCTCTGACATGGCTTAACGACTGCCATTATATGACAGCCGGCACCAACGGCTTTACGTGCCTTGCGAAGCACGGAAGCGCTCGGAAAAATGCCACTAGCGGTAGTCACGGGACTCTCACCCATCCCGTACCTGACCGCGCCTGTTGTTGCTTAACCAAGTGATTGATTCCAATCACTCGGTTCGCCTAGGCCACGAGCGCTTCATCAACTTATAAAAGGAAAATGTACAAATCTAATTGGAAAACACTTTGATGAAAATGTAGTACCTAGTAAGGAAGGTAAAAAATCACTTCTTCTACAGAGCTCAACACTACTCGTGGCCCGACATGAACTTGACAGTTTTTTTTCCTTTTGAGAAAAGCAACCCTAAAATTTACCATAAATTAATAAGTCGCAATGTAAGCTTGATCAGGTGGCTTACAGATATGTAACTTTAAAAAATAAAGCTTTAAATAAATTGTAGGCACTTTCTTTTCTTAAGCCCAATTATGATTTAACTAAAATCTAACTAAAATAAGTACCCTATTTTAGTTGACGTACATCAATGTCAGGTTAAGAAATTTTTAACCGATTGTTTCAAAAAATATTAGTAACGGTTTGGGAGACAACAAAAAATGGCTTGTCGCGGCTTTTAGGATGATTGATAGCCAACCCACGTCCGACGCAACTCTGACGATTTATCTCGGGAAAATATTTCACTGCAAAACCTAACCCGATGATCGAGCGATGCGCCCCCTAAATAAAATAATTGATAGGCACAGTGACGCGCAATACACGATATCGGTAGCGCCCAAACGCTTTGTTATATGCTGATACGCTTCCATGCTCCGCAAGGCACGTTAAGCCGTTGGTGCTGGCTGTCATGCAATGGTAGTCGTTAAGCCATGTCAGAGACCTTGTGGGCAACTTCTGACGGTAAGGGTCAGAGGCCATTGTATGGAATCAGGCGTTAATTTGCGAAAATCCATAATACCATAAAAATGTGAAAATTACTTTGCTAAATTCCGCCAAAAATCCCACAAGCTAATGCACTGACCTCCCTCTTTTTCAAGCAAAGCAAGACACAAAAAATGGGAGGGAGGGCGGTGCATTGACTAACCGCATGGTGCTTGTGGAATCTTTGGTGGAATTTATGAAAGTAATTTTCACATTTTAATGCGTGTCAGTGGCCTCATGGGCGGCTGGTTGACTTTTGACAGTAAGGCCCACCACTGTCTTACAATCTTCCAGCAACCCGGTCTTGGCCTCCGTGGTGCAGTATGGCCTAATATTCCTGCGATGCAGGAAGAGACCCATGCTCTAGCAGTAAGGATATGCAAAAGGGTTGATAACGGTACTGTTGTGAAAACTGCGCTGAAAAGATTTTACTACATGATTGGATTCTTGATAAAGAACGGCGGTGGCCTAGTAGGTAGAACAATGGACTCGGAAGCGAGAGACCCAGGTTCGATTCACAGCGATGCACCAATGACTTTGTTTTCTAAGTTATGTACATTTGTAAAGTAATAGAAGGAATATCGCACTCACTAGTAGCACGCACTCAATAACTCTTAAGGAAAACATGGTGAAAAACCTGAGTGTCTGAAGTGTTCAGCGCTTGATATTGCCAATCCGCGATGGACACGCGTAGTAAATAATCCCATACTCTCTCTCTCTCTCTCTCTCCCTAACCGTCTCTCAGAGAGAGAGAAGTGTTCTGCAGTGGTACATTTATAGGCGACATGATCATTATGGTCTCTAATTTCCTTTAGCAACTTCCGTCGTAAGGTTGTCTGGAAGAAATTGCTTTTAGCAATAAGGCCGCCAATTGTACTTTGTATCTTTGCATATTTTATAACATGTGCTCTGGTGTACAATAAAGAATATTCTTATCTTATATTCTTATCTTATCTAATGGGTTATTGAGGTCTGAATTTCGGAAAAGTTTAATCAGCCCGAAATAGTCAGCCCCAGTAACAAAAATCGTATAGACGTATTCTGTGGCAGAACGAATTTCGCCGAGACAGCTAGTAGACATCTACTAGCTGTCTCTATTAAACGGCTCTAATCGTGATTATTTATTAAGTAAAACCCGGTTCACACGGCATTGTCCTGCACATTTTTTGCAGTGTATTTGTTTGTTTGTTTGTTACGCTTTATTGCACAAAAATTAAGAAACAGAAAAATAACTTTAATAACAGGTAAGTGTTGATGTACAAAGGCGGACTTATTTCAAAAGAAATTTCTTCCAGCCAGCCTAAGAAAGATTCTGACCAAAAAACAGAGAGCGGGAGATGGCAAATATAGCTAAACAAGAAAAATTAAATCTAAAATCACCTATTTTAAGTTAATAGATAAAATTGTTACTATAGATAGCTATCAATAGATACTTACTAATATACACACATTGTACATAATTATAACTACTTAAATAGTATATAAAATACATATCCATAATTCTAGACATACATATTTAGAGAAAAATAAACATACTTAAACAAAAAATACATAAATAAAAGTATTATACATTGGAAAGGAAGTGCTCTTTCAGTTTTGCACGGAACTGTGACACAGACGGACTGTCTCGGATTTCCCTCGGCAATGAGTTCCAGTGATGAGCAGCACGCACAGAGAATGAGGTGGAGTAGAACTCAGTGTTGCAGACTGGGACTTGCAATGCTCTAAGATCACACGCTCGCTGTGGTCTGGTCCGCGGCAACAGTGAAAATCTCTCCCGAAGGTACACGGGCGCACTAGGGTTTCTAAGGATGTTGTAAAGGAGAGTCAACATATGCAAGTTGCGGCGCATTCTGATTGGAAGCCACTTTAATAGGCGACGGTATTCAGACACATGGTCGTACTTTTTTAGACCGTAAACATACCGAATGGCCAGATTTTGGAGACGCTCAAGCTTGTTGACGAGAACCTCGGTTGCATCCATGAAACAGACATCAGCGTAATCAAGCAGTGGCAGTAGCAGCGCCTGGGCAAGCGTCACTTTCGTTTTGAAAGGCAAAAAGTTTTGAAGCCGTTTGAGGGAATGAAACGAAAAGTGCATGCGTCTACTAATGTCATTGACCTGAGCCTGCCAAGAGAGATTACAGTCCATGATGAGCCCGAGGTTTTTAACCTTATCACTAAATTGGATTGGGACGTGGTTATATATCAAAGCCGGCAGACTTGAGAGAGGTAAGCCATCGCGCAACCGTTTACTGCCAATAACGATGGCCTGTGACTTCAGTGGGTTGACCAGCAGACCGAAATCTTGGGCCCATCCCCGAATAGCCCACAGGTCATCGTTCATGGAAGCAAACGCCTTGACGGCATTATTAAGTTTGGCTCCTGGGTTGTCAGGATCTGACCCAGCATCAAAATGCACGTATAGCTGAAGGTCGTCAGCATAAAGATGAAATTTAGAAAGGAGGGAATTAGTTATTTCATTAATAAAAATAGCGAAGAGCAGAGGCGAGAGTACACCACCCTGAGGCACGCCCGTCCTTAATTGACACCAATCCGAGGATACCTCATTGACCTGTACACTTTGCTCTCGACCCCGAAGATAAGACCCAAACCAATCCACCGCAGGTGCGGAGATGTTGCGAGAACGAAGGATACCGAGAAGGATGTCAAAGTCAACGGAGTTGAACGCACTGCTGAAGTCAAGTAGAGTAAGTAAAGTCAATTGTTTGTTGTCCATGGCCCATCGAACATCATCTGTTACTTTCAGTAGGGCAGTAGTAGTGCTGTGGAAAGGACGGAATCCAGACTGAAAAGGACTTAGGAGGTCGTTTTTGTGGAGAAAGGAATAGAGTTGAGTTTGCACCTCGTGCTCAATAATTTTGGACAGGATAGGTAGAATTGAAATAGGCCGAAATTGCGAAAAGGAGACTGGGTTAGGAGTTTTAGGGAGTGGTATAACTTGGGCCCTTTTCCAGGCAGTAGGAAATACTTTACTGGAGAGAGAAAAATTGCAAATGTGAGTGACAACAGGAACTATGTCATCTAATACCATAAGAAGCATGTCCCGACTAAGACCATCACAGCCCACAGCTTTAGTACTTATCGAAAGTAACCTTTTTTTAACACTACCTTCAGTTATGTCATGGAAAACAAATGCGTCGCAGTTAGGCAAGTCTTTCTGTGCTAGTCTAGTGAGAGATGTAGTTTTAGTCTGAAAGTCAAGTAGAACAGGAGGAGTAGAAAAGTGGTTATTCAGTGCGTCAATGTCAATATTGTGTGGCAGTGGTTCAGAAGACTTCCCGACACCCAAAGTCCTCAAAAACTTCCACACCTGCGGCGGAGAGAGTTGTTCGATTGAGGAATGGATGTGTTGCCGCTTTGCATCCCTGCATAACCGATTACAACGGTTGCGGAGAGACTTGTAAGTTTTTTTGTAGTCCTCGGTGTGATACATTTTATATCGTTGCTTAGCACGGTCACGTTTGGCCATCAAGTTTTTTATTTCTGGGGTAAGCCACGGAGCAGGGAAATGCTTGACCCTGATTTGTCTAAAGGGAGCATGTACATTGTAAATAGTTGTGAGAGAAGAAACAAATAGCTCAACCTTTTTATCTATGGTCTCAGCGTTAAAAAAAACAGACCAGTCGAGGCTCCCCAAATCTTTTTTGAGGCTATCTAGATCCATGTCCTTAAAATTCCGTTGCAAGATCACCCTACTACGGCGCTTCGGTGGACGACATTTATAAGACAGGTGAATTAAGTCATGGTACGAGAAAGGGGCAGTAGTTTGTCCATGTGAATTTACGAGTCTAGGTTTGGACACTATGATTAAATCTAGTAGAGTAGGCGCGCTATTAGGGGGATGATGTGTCGCAGAAAGCGGGAGAATGTGTAAGTCAAGAGAGGATAGTATAGATTTCAGTGTTATACAGCGGCGATCGCCTGATGACAGGCACGTATTGAAATCGCCCATGACTATAATTTGGTCGTAGAGTGGTCTGAAGTTGGTTAAGATTGATTCAAACTCGTCAAAGTAATTTACATTAGAAGAAGGGCTGTAAACTACTCCAAGTAGTATTTTAGAATGATGTAAGGTAATTTCAAGAAAAATATACTCTAAACAGCTTTTATATGGTACAGGGCAAACACTCTGACACAATACTTTACACGGTATTTTACTGCGTAGATACAGACAGACTCCGCCGCCCGAAGTGCCAGTTCTATCATTCCTAAACATATTGAACCCATGAAGTGGATAAAGTGTTGAAGGAAGTGAAGGACTCAGCCAAGATTCAGACACAAAGATCGCGTCAATATCCTGATTATTGAATGACGTGACGAAATCGGTATAATGTGCATGAATGCTTTGAGCATTTATATGCACTAGATTCAAGTCAGGGGATTTGGTCGGAAAGATACCCCGCAACTTGGTGTCAAGCGGGGCAGCATCTGTCAAAAACGAGCCATCACTGCTGAGCGCACTGCCAAAGTCATCTGAGGAAGAGCAGGAGAAGAAGTCAATATCTAGAGGAATATTATCTGACATATAAAATAATAATAATAATAATAAATCAAAAAAATATTTGTATATACCTATATATATATACCTATAGTAAAATAATTATACAGTAAAATAATAATAACATTAAAAAGTTAAAATTACTTTGCTGAATTCCGCCAAAAATCCCACAAGCACCATGCAGCTAGCTAATGCACCGCCCTCCCTCCCACTTTTTCAAGCAGAAGCAAGACACGAACACACCACCACCAACACCAATACTTGTGTGAGAAAACACGCGACGCGTTTCGCCTCTAACACGAGGCATCCTCAGGCTCCCAAATGCAAGTGACCGTCTCCGCAAAAACGCTCCGTATTTATAGGCTAGGCCGCCCCTCCCCCCGATGACGCAATGTAACCGTTAAACTGGTGACCGTTAAACCGTTTCAACCGCCTATGGGCTATTGTTGTTTTGTGCAAATATATCGATTAATGGGGAAATAGAGGAGCTGCCCACCTGTTCATTCAGCATTGTAAACAACCTATCCCTAGATAATTTGGAAATTTCCATCTGTTCAAGTATAGACAATCTCAACCCCTTACTGCAGGTGTGTAAAATTTCCAAATTATGGTTATTATTAAGTACATGACCCGTATCCAAAAGGTGTTTGGCAAAATGAGATTTATCCGGATGATTGTTTCGGAAAGCTGCCACATGCTCCCTATACCGAGTTATAAAACTCCTACCGGTCTGGCCAATATACACTCCGTTACATTTAATAATAGTTCTATACAAAATAATAATAAGATGAGAAAAAATAAAAATTAAACACGTTTTCCGGCTGGCTGGCTGACATTATTCAATATAAAAAACAAATAAAAACTAGAATCACTATTATTTTGTTCGAAACGAGATTGGTTTCAGAACGCAACTGGTGTAGTAAAATAAAAGTAACCTGTGAACGCAGACAAAAACACTCAGAATAAGAACCAACTAAAACACAATGACACTCTGTGATTTGTGCTCTGCGACACTTGTCAAAATGACATAAGAAACAAAAATTGCAAAACCCAGTTTGAATGAACCGGAAAATAATAAAAAAAAAGTTATTTAAAAACTACCTGAACTGGATACAGACTCATAAACTGGAAAGCCAAGACTATTACTTCTTTTTGGTCACACGTTGAAGTCTAGGAGCGGGTTTTTCCTTGGTGGCGGTCTTCTCTTTCTTCTGAGCTTCAGCAACAGTGGCGAGAGGGAATTTGCCAATAAGTTTCTGCAGTTCAGCCATGGAGACTATCTTATGGCGACTCCCGTCTGGGCAAAGAACCATTACTATACCGTCCATGGACCAACAGCGAGCCATGCCAAAATGGTCACGGCCTGCAGTGAATGCTTCATGCCTTTGTTTAGTTAGGAACTCTGAGACCGACACTTTGGAGCCCTTGAATGACGCCTTGCCACTCCAAACTTTAGTTCTAGTGCTGAATGTATTGAATCGCACAAGAATAGGGCGGTTTTTACCAGATTGCTTCAACCCGAGCCTGTGACAAGCCTCCAGAATGGATGGTTCAGCTTTATTTAGCATATGCTCGTTCAATACTCCAAGGACTTTTTTCACCAAGTCTTCCTCGCTATCTTCAGACAGACCATGAAAAAGTAGTCTTTCTTCGGGAATAGGTCTCTTGGCGATCTTGCACTGACCTTAGGACATCCAGTTGTTGCTTAATAGCAGTGAGAGTTTCGGTGACAAATTCCTTAAACATTAAGTAGTCCTCTGAGAGCAACTGGACACTGGGTGGAGCACCGGAGGTGGCAGGTGATGACTGGGCAGAGGTCTGCGCCTGTTCGAAGTGAAGCATCCGGGTCTGGAACACAGCTGCAATGTCCTCGAGTTTCTTGCCAAGCTCAGTAAAAGGATCCATTGTATAGTGAGTGTAGGTTGAAGTCGGTTACACTGAAGTTAAGTAATTTAGTGGAGAATGAACAATGTCAGCTGATAGCCTATGTTATAGCATAACAAACATGTGACTATTTATCCTTTATTACTTTTAGTATATTTTTTAAATTAAAAATAAACAGGAGCATATAACTTTTACTGTTGTTGTTTTGCTAGCTACCCGCAAAAAAAAGTGTACGTCTTAACGAATAGAAAGTGGCAAAAGTTGTAAGTTTTTTTGCAGTACAAACGACGTTTGAATGGTTGTATATACATTGTACGAGCCACTATTCGATCGTTAAGAGGTAAACTGAAAAAAAATGTGCAGGGCACAAGCCGTGCGAACCTGGCCTAATAGACAGGGCCAGTTTCTAAATTGAGAATTTCTCTAGATAATTCTCTCTTGAAACTTGTTAGTAAAGAGCGTAACAGAACGTTACTTAAGTATTTATTTCGTGAAAATCTCAATTCCGAAACGGCCCAATATTTTTTTTACAAATACACAAAAAAACGCTCTATCTTACCTATTTATCAAACGGTTCATTCAGTGTTTTATGAAAGTACAGCCGAGACATTTTATAAACCACAATTATTGAATTAATTATAAGCGAACCCGACAAGATCTTATTTTATCTTTCTTCACTTCTTCAGATCTTTTATTTCTGTTATTGTTTTATTTCATTATTGTGCCTTGAATTTTCGGTACGTTAATTATCCATTGTACGATTTCTGCAGCACCGAAATGTTTTTCTAATTGACAACACAATAATCTCAAGTAAGTGCTAGGTACAGAGTCTTTGCAATTATGAAGGATGATCCAAATTGGGTTTTCTTTGTTGGCAACACTGTAAAAAATGTTTTGTGTAATGTCTTGTATTTGAATCAAATGTTAGTTTCAATATCAACCCTTGTATGTCCCCACTGCAGGGGCATGGGTCTCTGCATCGTAGGATGGTTAGGCTGTAACGGTGCAAATTTCTTTACACCATTTTTTTTATATTTCTTTTATTCTGTTTATCATTTTCAAAAATTTTTAATTGCGTCAATCATTTTTGTGATTTCTCTAATTTTTAGCATTACTACTTCACATTTCGACTAGACCTGACTATTTTTACCAGCTTATTCTGTTTTTATCCAGTTTTCTGTTTAAACTTTAAATAGAATAAACAAACACATTTAATTTAAAAACCTATTTAGAGGCTAAAAAATTCACCCATGCCGGGATTCGAACCCGCAACCTCTGGCTATCCGTACCAGCGCTCTACCAATTGAGCCAATGGGCGACTCACGCACGAACGTAAAGAGGTTCGAAATTTCACTGATGTCGTGAGTCGCCCATTGGCTCAATTGGTAGAGCGCTGGTACGGATAGCCAGAGGTTGCGGGTTCGAATCCCGGCATGGGTGAAATTTTTAGCCTCTAAATAGGTTTTTAAATTTGTTCCTTAGCACGGGTTAGTGCATTAAAAATAAAAATAGTGTAAACACATTTAAATAAAGTACAAAGTTGAAGTCCTTCCAGTTTTATTATTTATTAAAAGTTTTACAACATCACAAGGCCATGTTGAATTAAAACATTTATGGGCACGCGTGGTAATTAAGCCCATGCACTCTCTTTCTGAGAGAAGGCCTGTGCCCTGCTGCGCAACGCATATAGATTACTTGGAAAAAAATTGTTAGTGGTAAAGTTTTCAGCGATCGCGTAACTTTTAAACACACCGCAGTTCCGTTTAATACGATTGGTAAATATCGAAACAAAAGTCTATCGAGTATCATCTTACGTAATTACATAGTTATAGGGTTGCCCTTTGTGCCTCAAAATTTGACAGATTGCGTTCCCTATTTTACCGTCGCGCATAATTGAGATCTAAAGATTCTCCTCCCTCCGCTCTCCTTGAAGCCATAACATTTCGGTTTTACTGTAACAAACCAATTAAGGAATGATAGCTATCAAATATCTTAATAATAATAGAGAGAGAGTAGCTAAGTATCTTTACTAACATAGGGTGATCCAATTTGAGTTTCCTAACTTACATTAAAAGAAAAACCGCCCTATGCAAAATGTTACCAGTTATTAATTTGCTAATGAACGCTTCCGTGCTTCGCGAGAACGTTAAGTCGATGGTGCAGGCTTTCATGTAATGGCAGTCGTTACGCCATGTCAGAGGCCTTATGGGCGGCCTGACAACTTCTAACAGTAAGGCCCGCCACTGTCTTACAATCCTCCACCAACCCTGACTAGGCCGCCGTGGTGGAGAATGGCCTAACTTTGCTACGATGCAGTTAGAGACTCGGACCCCAGCAGAGGGGACAAATCATCATTTGATATCATCGGTTGATATCATCATTTCCTAATAAAATGTTACGTGTTTCTCATTTAAAATTAATGGATTCCTCCCTGGATATTCCACAGGAGCCGATTCTTTTCAGGGTATTTTTTTAAGATATTTTTGCACGTTTTCGGTGATATTTCAGCTACCAATCGTTGGATGTTAGTTTTTATGTGCTCCAACGTTGCCGGTTTGTCTATATAAAAAAGCCCGCCTCTTAAGAAAACCCACAGAAAAAAACTGTAATGGCGTGATATCGCATGACCTTGTCGGCCAGTTAATGTCACCATGACGAGAAATAATGCGACGTCTGAACTTGTCACGCAAAACATACAACGTTTCTCTTGAAGAGTGGCATATTGTTTGTATCGTAATCATAGTTAAGCTTTTCATCAAATCAATTCATCTATCTCTTTTACCATATTACATAAACAAAAACATCACTGCAATCTCCTAGTTAGTAGGCATAGTAATTCACACTTCACAACATAATTGTTATGTTTTAAACTAACATTTGATTCAAATACAAGCCATTACACACAACATTTTTTTACAGTGTTGCCAATACCTTAGGCACTCAGGTTTCCTCACGAGGTTTTTCTTCACGGTTAGGGAGTGATATTGCTACTATAATTTCACAAATATAGATAACTTAGCAAATAAGGTCATTAGTACATGCACGGGTTCAAACCCACGACCACAAGTTTTAACTCTCAGCACCTGAGACACTGTTCCAAAGCTAAATACGGAACCTGTCTATTCCTGCAGGTAAATCAATATATTTCAATATTTTTGACAAAATCTTGAATGTTTACATTCAAATACTTTCTTGTAAGAAAAAAGACAAGATTGCCAAAATAATTTTCTGCCGATACGTAGTTCTAGCCTATTCAGTTTTATGATCCAATGTGTTAGCTAAGTCATTTAACAAAAACAGTATCCAAAAAACTCTATGAAATAAAAACTGCGCATTGATTATGTAACTTTTAACGAATACCTACATCTGTGTCCAAAAACGAAATATCTACTGGACTTCGTCGAACTGTAACGTATGTGTCTCAATATCATTGTAACGTCTTATATGCGACAGAAATGCGATTTCCACTATCAGTGATATACATCTATTGGGCCTGAATACATAGAGCAAAGTAAAACAGAGATTCCATTTTCGCACACAGATGTATACGTTAAAAGTTACATAATCGCGACGCAGAACTGGAATTCATCATAATCAACTCATTATTTCCCCACAAATGGGCACGGGTCTCTTCCCTGAGAAAGGTATAGGCCATACTCCACCACGGCACCGAGTCCGGATTAGTGGAGGATTGCAAGACTAGTGGCTGGTCTTACCGTCAGAAGTTTTCAAGCAACCCTAAGGCCTCTGACTTGGCTTAACGACTTGGCCATCTGTCTACGGCAGCCAGCAACAACTGCTTAACGTGCCTTGCAAAGCACGGAACCGCTTGGAAAAATGCCACTAGCGTTAGTCATAGACGGTTTACTATCCATGCACTGAGCGCGCCCTTTGTTGCTTAACTTTCGTGATCGTTTAAGGTCACTCAGGCAGCCGGGGCTACGAGCGATATACATGTATTGTGCCTGATATATATAGAGCAGAGTTAAGCAGAGTTTCCACTTTCGCACACAGATGTATGAAGACAGGCCGCTATGGCGCTCATTAGGGAAAGTCTAAGTCCAGCAGTGGACTACATAATATAGCCTGAAGAAGAAGACACAGATGTATACGTTAGAAGTTACATAATCACGACGCAGAACTGGAATTATTGTGCTCTAAACGGCGATGTTTACATTCGTTAGCGGCAACGAACTTTCGGATCGGATAATCGGACTTTCGAAAGGTTCGTAAGCAGATTTGCTTACTCCTTCGAGACGCCCCGGTCCCTTAATTACAAATTCCACAGGAACTGCCTACATTCTCGGAGGACCGCAAAAACCTCGGGAGCACAACGCAACACAAGTTTCCGGCCGGCGAGTGCTTAATTAAACCATCAATATTGTCTTGCCGAAGTATCGAAACTTTCCTTCGCAGCCGCTATGAACTTTTTTCACGTCTTTCTTTGGATATAGAGGCAGTATTTTTTTACTTTAGCTTTTGTTGGAAATACAAAGTAATCCCAGCTAAGTAGTCGCATCCAATGCTACGAATATTAGCGCAGTAGTATGCTTGCACTTTGGAATGGCACACTAGTTTAAAGAATGACATGGTATTAAGAGCAGAGTAAAACCATACGTCGTATCGTGACTATGTGTAAGGATCCTTATTTGTAAAATACGAATGTATTTTAGAGTTTTGGTTTTACAAACAGATTTCATACTCTACGAGTAATTTCCCAAAATGCAATTTTTCAATCACAATATTACTTACTCAATACTCCAACATCGCAGCCCTTGAAAATTTATCGTTCTAAACAGGAAAATGTGCATTATATAAATGATTTTATATCAGATAATTATATGACTCATACTATAGTATAAGTCTTCGCTCAAATGCTTCAGATTATTTCGATCAGCGATTTTAGTTTAGCGGCTGTCTTTTTACAGCGTCGTCGCTTTTGTAACAGTCCGTTCAATCAGTACCAGCTATTTGAGTGATTGATTTATTTTTGGTAAGTACTTTGGTACCCTCGTCAACCTGGTACCATTGCTCCACTAAATAGGTAGATACTTACGTTACTTTCATCTTTTCTAATAACTATTCGATTATTCAACATAAAAAAAAACTTGAGTTAGCTATACTGAGGTTAATATCTTCATGATTAAAATACAAAATAAATTAATATTAATAACCAAAGTTATCATCAGCAGGGGGTGCATTAATGGAGCCTCCCCGAACGACGTACGTTTGGCGCACCCTGGGCAACAATCAGTGACTACTTAACGCTGATTGGCAAATCCTTTCATCACAATGGCTTGCTATTGCCACGCTAAGAAGAAGAAGATCAGCGTAGTAGCAGCATAGTATATATGAAACTTTTAATTTTTGAGTTATATTTTAAATGGCTGTAATGTACACAATCGCTAGTGGTAGTTCTAAACTGGGATACTCTATGATAATCAGGCAAGAAAAGGGTACTCAGCATAAGTCTGCCCGTCACATACAGCACATAAACGCACGCCTGTACCCTGGAGGGATAAGCAGAGATCAAGATTTGCAACTTTTCACAATCTTGACTAACTACTTTCGCTTCATCAACATTCATCATTCATCGCATGCCTGCACGTGCCAAGTTCCTAGCCTTCACTAAATTAGCAGTGTTGTGATAAACACGAAATACCTAATATCGTGTGACTGTTAAATCTAGAACACGCCGGTGAAAACAGTAAAATAACTATGAGGTTGTAGTAAAGTACAACAAAACTTCTTCTTCTTCTTCGACGAAACTTAAGAGGGATTATTTTTAGGTATAGTGATAATTCAATAATAAATTGTGTGGTGTACAACACTGTTGAGAAATGGAAAACACTGGGAAGAGTGTTCATCTTATCTGTAACATACATGAAAATGTATCTACGAGAACGATTTATTTGTGACAGTGGCTACGAAATTATTGAAATATATGTCCCCAACGACAACATTCAGCTCAATACTGGTGTTCCAGGGGCCATTACCATAGAACGAGCGTCAACACTACAAAAAAAGCCTTATCCCTTACAAACAAGGTCTAGAGTCGAAGTGACACACGAGCCTACAAAACTGGATTGTAAAGGTAAAATCCAAGCAAAATAAAGAATGACTTGTTTCGCAATGAAGCATAAATCCACCAAATGGCATTTGTTGGCAAAAAATACACCTTGTTTATTGTTGTATTGGTTTGTTGGAAGATATATTAGTATCGACCTCCCTTCATAAATTACTATCACTGTTCTCGGTGATTTTTTGCATTCAGCTACGGACAATTTGTAACTGCAGGATTACTCGGTAAATAATTAGGTTCTTCAAAGGCCAGTAAATATCCAGTGCAGAAATAGATACGGCCTTGTTTCAGCATATTATGTTGCCGAGCAAATAATCAGGATAGTTGATATGCACACTTGCACTGCACAGGCCTGGGGCGTGTTTTATAATTTTTTTCTCTAATTGTAATCGATAAGCCGCTCGTGGCCTAGTCGAACCGAGTGATTGGAATCAATCACTTGTGTTAAGCAACATCAGGTGCGGTCAGGTGTAAGATGCGTGACCGTTCCGTAACCACCGCAAGTGGCATTTTCCCGAGCTCTTCGGTGCTTACCAAGCCGCGCTAAGCCGTCGGTGCCGGCTGCCATGTAATGCCAGTCGTTAAGCAATGTCAGAGGCCTTATGGGCGACTCGATAACTTCTGAAAGTAAGGTCCGCCACTGTCTTACAATCCTTTTTATTATTTTTTTTTTCACCCAGGAGAAACCCTAATTACGGGTACCACCGGCTCGGGGGAGCACAGTGGTTATGTCGGACTCCCCGCCCTGAAAAGGGCGGTATACCGACTAAAACTCCTGGGGTGTTCCTCCGCACCGCAAAGGACGGGGCCACGGGGACGCTTACGCACACTTCCGCGACCCCGTCTGCGGGCGCCCTTTCGGGCACTCCTTCGGCGGCGCCCCTGCCCCATCGCATCGGACCGAACGACGGGGCGAGGGAACGCCGCATCTCTTCGTTGGAGCGCATAGTGGCCAAGTGCGAACCCCTTGGCCACCACACGCCCCAACGCGCCGCCCCCTCCATCCCATTGTTGTGTGGTCCAATGGGATTAGAGGAGGGCGGCGCACCTCCTCGTTGGGGCGCATGGGGGCCAATGTCCTGTTGGCCCCCACACGCCCCACACGCGAGGCCCGTCACGTCGCCCACCAGCACTTCTCTGAAAGCAGAGAAGGCGGTGAGCGACCGCGCGGGCCCCCTCCGTGCCAGAAGGCACCCTCGGAACACGCAAGGGCGCCTTCCGGCCCGCCGTGATGGAGGCGGAGGGTCCCCCGACCCTCCGCGTCCCGGCGGCCACTCTGGTCCGACTGGTACGAGGCGCGCGCGCTTACGCGCAGCGGCGCCCCCGCCAGTCGGTCCTTCATTCGGTTGGTCGCCTGGGTCCCGCTCCACAAAGTGAAACAGGGCCCACGCGACCCCTCCCGCCAGATTTTTCGCCGCTGACCAGCAAGATCCCATAAACAGAAGTTACTGACCAGCGCCCAGGGTGCACCGGCCCTTGCCACTTACCCTTCCCACTGGTTCAAGATGAATCAGTAGGAACGGAAGCGGAAGGGCACACGGGAAGGTAATCTGGCATCGCACCCCACTGTCTTACAATCCTCCACCAACCCGGACTCGGCCCCCGTGCCCCAACAGGTGGGACATACAAGGGTTGATATCGATATCGATAAACCGACCAATGTGGGTTAGCTGGAAGAAAATACGATCTAGTATTAAGCTCGCCTTTGTACATATTTGTTTTAGTGCAATAAAGAATTTTCATTAATTCATTCATTCATTCGTTCGTTCGTTCGTTCGTTCGTTCGTTCGTTCGTTCGTTCGTTCGTTCGTTCGTTCGTTCGTTCGTTCGTTCGTTCGTTCGTTCGTTCGTTCGTTCGTTCGTTCGTTCGTTCGTTCGTTCGCTCGTTCGTTCGTTCGTTCGTTCGTTCGTTCGTTCGTTCGTTCCTTCGATCGTTCGTTCGTTCGTTCGTTCGTTCGTTCGTTCGTTCGTTCATTCAATGTTGACAATCATCACAAATTAGTGGGTTGATCGGAAATTTTTGACTCCCGATTTGTAAGCTTCCTATGAAAGGTGTCGAACGAACCAAACTGCTGCTTTCTTTTAATAAAAAAAATCTTTAGATTCTTAACTATACCTTATACTTAAGCATTTACACAGTAAAACTTCAAAATTTTATTGAGTACATTGGTTCGTAAATATTAACATTTACAAACAAAGATAATAGGCGGCTACAAAGCCACTAAGGAATACCTCGACGTTGCCGCTCAAGACCGCACATAATCTATTAATTTTGAAACTTAAAGCTTTGGCGTTTTGTTTTTAATGAAAAAAATTAGATTTATTTTTGATTTCGAGACCGCAAAAAATTTAGATCTTTTATGAAGATCCTGTGCCCCTGATAAGGGACAAGGATATAACTAAGTATCAAACTACAGTCTGACCCTGTTGGTCAAGCGGTATCGTTATCATGCTGGTGGTCATGAATTCAATTCCCCCCGGAGGCTGCAGTATATCTGAACAAATGGCCTCAATCCCGATGTATTACCACAAGCTTGTGATGTCCTTACCTGGTTACCATAGAACACGGTATCCTAGTTTGGGACAAGGACAACTGGCTGTGTGAAAGTTATTACTACTAAAATTATTCCGTTTAGACACATGATATTACAGCGGATAGAGGTTCCGACACTGGCATGCAGCCCACTTCGATCCAATCTGGTCGGTAGCGAGCGATGAAACATTTTACAATTTGCAACCGGTCATGCATCAGGCATTCGCACGCCGCCGCTGCTGCCTCAAAATGCTCCACAAATAACATAATTTAAACTCAAGCTTAGGCCACAAATTTCATACATGCCCCAGATATTTGAGTATTGTTTTCAATTGTTATGATATTGAGTCGGAATATGAAACTAATATAACAAAAGGACTGAAATACACGAAAAAGGCACGAAATAGCGAGTGAGTGCGAGCTTCTTCTATTTCCTTTCTCGCTACTTCGGGTGGTAAATGCTAAAGAAACAGAACAATACTTCAGTATTGAGTAAGTGAAATTCTCAATTCAGAAACCGGCGGTCTGTGTCCTTGTTTCATTGTAGCTCTCTGAAAAAATCATCAATATTGAAATAAAGAAGGTTTATTAAACAAAGGTATTTTTAGACACGGCGCTACGGCGCTCATTAGGGGATGGCTATGTCCAGCAGTGGACTACATAATATAGCCTGAAGAAGAAGAAGGTTTTTTTCAACATCATCTTAAACTCCCTATTTATTTAATTTATTAATTAAGGCAGATCAAAAATTTTAAATATTACTATTTAAATTGTAACGGCCTTATTTACAAAAACAAATTTTTGTAACTCAAAAAACGCTGACTAAAACAGATTAAATAAACAGACTCTAAGGAGCCATGTCAGGGGTATTACGGGCGGTTTGATAACTTCTCATAGAAAGGCCTGCAAACCTCACCTCCTACAAACCTTCTTCAGTCCAGACTTGTCCCCTGTGGTAGAGTATGGGCTAACCTTCGTGCAATGCAAGAAGAGTCCCGTGCCCCAGCAGTGGGGACCTACAAGGGTTGATATAGAAACTCTAAGAAGTGCATAGGTTACTGTAAGAAGTGTGTTTTTTGTAAAAATGAAACCATAAATGTTTATTATCCGTCGGAGAATTCCAGAATACGCAGAGAAGTATTCTAAAAAGATTAGCTTGCAATCTGCTGAAAGTAGACGTACACAGACTTTATTTTCTTGCACTAAGTAACAACAACATCTCTGGTAGCCGCAATATTTGACAGAAAATTGTTAATTGCTCAGTTTACTACCAGAATAATTCCGCATAAGAAAGTTTAACCATTCCCAGCTGCATTTCCCGCACTGAGGTTTTGCTGTGAGAAATCTCTTGCAGATATAAACTCGCATTTGTTCGTTTTAAAAATAAGATACGATAAGAATACACAAAACATAAAAATGGTAAAGATACATAGTACAGCTGGCGGCCTCAACTATAATTGTAATTTCTTCCAGACAACCCTATGACGGAAAATTTGTGTAGGAAAAGAAAGACGGTTATTCGGTGCAAATATGAATATTAACATACATATTTATTCAATGTCCTGTTCGATGTTTCTTATGCTATAAAGTATAATAACCTTATTATACAAACAACCCTCCAATCCGTTTATTTGAGTTTATAACAAATTATATCAGACATCTTCCCGGCATTACGCGTTTTAGAATTATCCCTGTACTAACCAATCTAACCTCTTACCTACAAGGCGAAATCTAATTTGGCCACATGCCTCGTAGTTGTAGTTAATGATACGAGTGGCTTTCTCCACTCGACACTCCAAGCTTATTTCTGTCGAGTCGGTGGAGTTGTCAAATATTCCGTGCAAAAGCCAGTAACCTTTTACTCATGATTGTTACCGGATTACTGGGTGACTCGGACCTAAAACTTATACGCTTTTGCAAAAAGTGAAAATCTCAAAATGAATGATAATGGCATAGCTATTTCTGGAACAAGTCAATTTCTACAGTCTACAAAATTAATCGTGTTTTGTTAAACATAATATCCTGTTTTGGAAAAAAATTTTGGCTTCTTCAACCCGTATTCTCTATCTCTCTAATTAAAAAGCATATCAGAAATATTTTATGCAGAGTTGTTTGGTTACTTTTCTAGTTTTTAAGTCAAAGTTTGTTAGTGTACTTTAAGCGGAGTTAATGTCGAGTACAAATTTAAATGTTATCTAAGTTATAATGTTAAGATTATTACAATGTTTAACTCTATTACATACTTCTATGCTGTGTAAACTGTTTTTTGGTAGTCTAGTTACCAGATTGCACGTAATTCTTATAACTGTGGTTTGATTTATCTTAAATTGTGTCTATATTTGTAAAGTGTGCGTCTGTTAAAAAACCTATTAAATAAACTGTAATTTCATCGTTAATTTGCTACTTCCTTCTAAAGATGACTTAAGGTTTACATTTATTTAAAAAAAAATATATAGTCTACTTGTGTAATTATATTGGGCGTTTCAAGTTCCTATAGGACCCTGCCTAAAATAAAACACAAACTGGCAAACAAATTACGGTTACCTGCACTAGCATGGTAACTAGGTGATGCTGCAAAAAAGTATAGAACGATCGATGCATGCACGTGGACATAAAAAATGCGTGGCGGAAAATCTGAGCAGCTCTCATCAATTAAATATTTCTGGACCATTAGCGCAGGTGGTGGGCAGCGTAATGGAAACCATTAGAGCTGCGCCGCCTAGCGGTCACCTGAGAGTATTTTCCCAGAAGTGATCATTGGCTCTGTGCGCGTGTGGATAAAGCAGTGCTAACGCGAGGGTCATCATCCACCATACGATACATGTAAGATAGATAGATTATTCATTTATTTACACTTACACACACACACGCAATGAAAACAATATTAAGCAGACTTTAAAAATAGATAAATTATTCATTTATTTACACTTACACACACACACACACACGCAATAAAACCAATATTAAGTAGATTACACGTACAAAAGAAGAAAAGCAACAACACATAAGACACAGAGCTTTTTCCAGTGTGAGTACTGTGGGTGTGGCAAATGCAAAAGGGCTCTAACTCACCAAAAGCTGGAGATATGATACTCCAGCGCTGGTCTTCCGTCAGTACTCGTGAGGCGGCATCTAATAATGTCGTTGCACAGTTTTCACAGATTCTAAGTTTTTTGTATACTACGTAGGTCTGAGAATAGATCGTAGTATAACTTATATGACAAAGCGACGTTAGCTGTAGCTGGTCAATTAGTTAATCCACAGTTCAGTACTGTAAAGTTTGATATGAAATTAATTAAGTCTATGCTACATCGTTCCGAATATTAAGAAAATTTTGGGAATATTAATTCTTAGTACCGTAATTTAATGCTACTATTATTATAGTATAAATATTTATACGAGAATTGGTGACTTAAAGCACAAATGCTATAAAGGCAGACTTTTAGATTTTTGATGGCTATAGATACCATAATGAAATTTCTGGGTTGGGAATATTCCCAGCGGTATGTAAGTAACAATTGTGTTGTACAATAGCTTGAAACATTCTTTACGCAACAACAGTACACCAACGCTAGAATCCTACTTACCCTCCTAGAATTCTGTTAGAAAGACGACGTCCTTGTCGCGTGCTCAAACCGGTAAGGAGTCGCGCCATCTCGCTTTCACTCGCTGCGTAGAGCAAGACAGCACGACACTTTATAGTTTTATCACGCGCGATACGATTATTTTATTACATATGTAACTTCAGCGTCGTATAACAGACTGCTAGGGTGTTTGACAAAATTTGCCATAAAATAATAGTAGATTTATCGAGCTATATTTTTAGCTCTTTACTAATTTTTAGAATCTAAAGCAACATTAATATTTAATTTTTATTGCGGCAACACTATGCTTTTTTTTTCCTTCTTGTCTTCGACAATATTACACTTGTTATATTGTCGAAGACAAGAAGGCACACGCATATTTTGTCTTTTATTTTTATTAATAATTAATACAGAAAAATCGAAACTACAAGTCAGTGCTTTCTTCACTAATTCTGACCACTTTTGAGATATAGTAATATGGTGAAAATACGAAACTTAAGAGCGTTTTAGTTCAAAAAGTTCTTTTTTATGTTCTTTTTTATGTATTAACGTCCCACTGCAGGCCAGAGGCCTTTTTTCAGTGAGAAAGTATGAGCTTAATTAGCAAGCGTGTCCATCGCGGATTGGAAATAACAAGCGCTGAGGTAATTGAACAAATCAGAAACTCAAGTCCTCACGATGTGCCACAAAAAATAATAATAATTATTATACTTTATTGCACACGAAACATTAATTAGGACATTACATAAGAAATAACATGTACAAAGGCGAGCTTATCTCTGTAAGAGATTTCTTCCAGCAAACATTGGAGAGTAGGAGCAGCAGTAAAAAACGGGTCTATATACGTGTACAAAATAAACTACATAGACTGCAAAAACCCTGAACAATAACCTAAGCAGAAATAATACACTACATAAAATAAATACGCGTAAATATAAATAAATAAAATACATAGAAAATAATAAATAAATATATAGCTCAAAGTTATGATAGAGATAAATAATTATAATGGTTTAACAATATGATGGTTTAAAGGAAATTTATGAAAAGTTTGAGCTTTTCACAAGCTCTCTACTCTCGACGTTTATGCGTTCAAATTGCGTGAAATTTAAATTTAAAAAGTCAGTAATACTGACATAGTAAGCATTTTAGTTGAAGGAAATATAATTTAACTTGTCGGATCTTCAGAGAGAAACAGAAACTGAAAGCTTATTTTGGCTAATTATTAAATAAATGCACTCAATTGTAATTTATAACGCAAGTTAGCTAAGCGCTAAGCTCGAATTGTATAAAACTAAGCATATCATAACAGTAAATATTATAACAATAAGTAAACAATATCAAAGTTAAAACTTTTCATGCCAATCTGGACACAACAATATGACGAAGCGTCTATTCTCCTATATATTATATTTATTTAATTTAGTAAGGAACCACAAATGAAAAATAGTGTGGTCTATATGATGTTTACACCAACAATCGTAGAGTGATCCAATTCGGCCATAGGTATCTCTAAAGTACACTCCAACTTGAAGCTATTTCTCGGTGCATTTTATAGCTCACACCACTTGGAGCTTTGGAGACTACTGAAAAGTGGAATGTTATGGTTTTGGCAAACTTCCCGAGCTTGCTTTGGCGAACCAAATGTATTTTCAAGTGAAATGTACATATGGAGATAGCCTGTGAAAGGCGATTGGCAAATCCACTTCGTATCAGTTGGCCACTTTGTACATTTTCATGCATTAAACGGTGACTGTGGAATGAACTGCCGCTAGTAATAAGACAGTCCCCTTCATCTGCAATCTTTAAGTGTCGAGGTGAAAGAATGTTACCTTTCGATAAAATAAATAATGCCGGCGGCATTTGATTGCGTGGATCACCATGCAAACACTTAAATATTAGTATAGTCTGTTAGCTTTTAGAATATGCCTCGGCTACTATCGGATAGAATCGGATATATTCGTGTAATAAAAATATCGGAACTAAATGACACATAACTTTTCAAAATAGTTTTATACAAATGTAGAAAAGTTTTATACAGAGCAGGAAGTAATACACTCGTGTGCTTTCGGTGAAAACCAAAGCCTATTCTTGAGTCCAAGGTATAATCTAAAAGCTAACAGACTATATATTAGTAGGTATATTATATTATTTTCTCTTCCCATATATAATTTAATTGTTAGTAAATGTGAATATCTATTTATTTAATTATTTGTGTATGGCTTAAGAACGTTCATATAAATTTTCAACTTAGAATTCCCAATTTCAATACTTCGAAATTGCGCCGACTAACCGTCTCTTTTTTTTCTTTTTTTTTCTTTGTCTTGTCTTGTCAATTTTTTTCTTGTCTTCGTTTGTGGTTGCCGGGAAGAAATTGCTTTTAGTAATAAGACCGCCAATTGTAATATATTTATTGCACAAGGGGATCTTGCGCCTGTTCAACGCTTCAGGAGACCCGAGGGCTGGTGCTTACTTTGGCCAAAGGTTAAGCCTTGCCATACAGCGAGGCAATGCCGTCAGCCTTCTTGGTACTCTGCCGCCCGACAGCGATCTGGCTCAAATATTTTATTTAAATTAGAAAAGAGGTTTTAGGTTTAGTTTCGCTTCTATATTAATAAGTATTTTTCAAAGTCTAAAACATATTCCACATAATAAAATTCTTTATTACAAGTTTATTGTTTTTGAACTAAAACTTTCCTAAGCACAACACATTGTAGACTTTTTGTCCGGATCTACTTACGAGTGTTGTTATATCGGAAGAGTCCGACCAGGTTTATTGTTTATATAACTACAATCCTGGTTCTTACCTCTATCTATAGCTACAACCCTATATTTCGGTTACTGTAATTTCTGTGTTCAACAAAGATTATTCTATTTTTTTTGTTGCACTAACCCGTGCTGAGGATAATTTAAAAAAATTGTTAGCCTTTAAATAGGTTTAAGAGATTATTCTATCTATCTTATTATTTATAAAGCGATAGCGTCATGGATTCCTCCGTAGTTGCGTTGTTCCGCCAATAGCGGGCCAGGCTGGCAGCTATCACATCGTAATCCGCGTCGCAGCCGTGGCGCTGATTCAGGGCAAAAAGCTATTTTAATATCGTCGAGTGGCTGACACACAATGCCTACAAGGAGCTATCTGGCAAGACAGCGAGCCGCGATATAAATCGGTGCAATCTCGCGGCGGGCGCTCGGCGGTGATCCAAGTCTTGGATTGCTTTCACTCCGCTGATTTAACGAAACTGCCACCGTAGTGGAGGGTCTAGTTTCATATTTATAAAAGTAACTCGCGTGCTTATGAAATATTGCTAGTGACTTCGATGCTGAAATAGAAGTACATTTATTGTTATTACACTTCTTCTTCTTCAGGCTATATTAGTCCACTGCTGGACATAGCCCTCCCCTAATGAACGCCATAGCGCAAGGTTGTGCCATCATTGGGGGGTAATGGCCATAATCCCCACGTTGGGCATAACACTTCTAATTTATGCTTGATTTTAGTTTTATAAAGATTTTTATAATCCGGCTGTTTTTTTAATTATGTTAAATAATTTCTAAACATTTCGGCCTCTTTAGTAACCTAGTTTCGCAACCAGTTGTGAGGAGACCAGGTTGCGTAACTTTTTTTTGGCATTTTTCTATTATATTATAACTAGTTGCCAAAAAAGAAGAGAAAGTTCTCTATCACAACTGATTGCAAAGCTTAGTTGCTAAGCTGGTCGAGAGAGTTCTAACGTTAAAACGTGGTTTTCGGAGTTTATATTATTGAGATACTGAAAAATCTTACATGATATTGAACCTATAAATCCGACACAATTGGTTTCTATCAGGGTTCTCTAATGAACCCTCCATATCACCGACCCTTATTGATCGATTACCAAGTGAACTGGTCGTAATGAAGGCTAACGTAATATGTTTTCCTTTTACAAATATTATATTAAAGAATAAAAATTTTACCTAAATATAAAAATATTATTAGTGACAAAACGAACTAGTGCCCGGTTGATTACTTAACCTTTTTATTTTATGGATCAATATGATAAAACCTATCATGCTCCTTGTGTATTGGTCTCAGACCATTTTCTATGATCTGAGGTATTGGTGCACCTTGCATAATATGATACGCATTCCTTTGAATATGCCTGGCACAAAACCAAAATGGTTGAAAAACTGAATGCAATAAATATTATATTCTCTTTTTTTAATGCACTTACCCGTGCTAAGGACAATTTTAAAAACGCAAGGAGTTTTTAGCCTCTAAATAGGTTTTTGAAATAAATATGTCAAACAGAAAAGGAAATATAGATGAAAACTGAATAAAAGAGGCGGAAAAATATGGTTTGTTGGCTCTGCTGACTGTACCACCTTAGTCACATAACCAAGCGGGGAGAGCAAAACATCAAGCAACAAGTTTTTGCGCTGTAACGACTTGGAATTCGGTTGCGACAGGAGTTGTTACAGGAAAGTTCCAAGGGAATAAAAGTAGTTTGAAAACTTTCGTCAAAACATGCCTGTAGTCATAAAACGACATTTATGGGGTATCCAAACTAGTGGCGTGTTTGGATGTGAGATTGCATGTTGGTAACTCTACAAATCATAACAAGTACGGTCGCGGTCTAAAAATGTTTATCAGTTTTCAAATTAGATTGCTTAGCACGCTGTGTGCAGTAAAGTCTAAAATGCTATATCTAGGTAACGCATTACTTTTAAATAGTTGTAGCATTGATTCTAACAAAAAGAGTATTCATGACGTTTTGATGATGAAACTCTTTTCTTTATTTAAAAGTTGACATAATTGAATTTTTTACAATGACATTTATCAAAAATACTAGGATTGAAATAATAGGAATTTATTGTAAAACCGTGGCAACTAAATAGGTTTTTAGATAACATAACATTTACATACAAACACATACATTGCTTCTGGCCCCCCACTAGGATACCCTGTGTCGTGGGAACCAGAAACAACGACATCACTAACATGTAAACCTCCAAGACCTGGTTTTTTTTGTTTCCAGCCGGGATTCGAACCCGGGACCTCTTGCATGGTAGGCAGACGCGCTACCGCTACGCCATAGAGGTCATCAACGCCACAGAAGTCGTCAAATAAAGATATGATGCACTCGCGTCGTCGTATGCACGCTAATTTTCCCAAAAAGCAAGCTTCAACCATAACATAAGAGATGTTTACTACCACATTTCGTTCACAACTGAGCTTATTGTGCGATGTAATTTAAAACAATTTATGAGACCATCCCATTAACATTTTCTTCTCCCTTCTCAGAAGGGAAAATGAATTCATGTTTATTATTCATTACCATTGAAATCAGAGAAGACAATTTCATAAAACGCAATATCTTGCGGCTTGACTAATAAATGAGCTTTGTGGAATGGACTTTAAATGTGACGCAGGAAATTGTGGGTCAAAACAATTTCCTTTTTATACTACTTACTAAGCCCCGCTCCGGTTTTGTTTAATCACTGGACGCTCTAATTAAGACCCTGTTGTTTAAATACTATCATGAATTGCCTTTTTTATTGTCAATACTCGAAGGGAACAAACGGGAGCCTAGTAATATGATACATTGGTTGACACTGGTGATGAATGACTCTTGCGTTGGGCTTGTGAAGGCATACCGCATTGTATGATATAGGAAATAGGAAAAAAATTGGTAATACTGTGGCCAAATACACAGCTAATACCTGAGCTGTGTGTTTGGCCACAGTATTACTTACCAATTTTTTTCTATTTAAGTATATCCTCCTAACTTTTCGGTACTTAAGTTATTGATGGCAATCGTGGAATGGTTATCACATGTAGGTAGCATGTCACGTTCATCAGTTGATGTATGCTTAAGATGATTTGAGAAAAGATGGTCGGAGTGGAGTTTCTTTATTCATTTTTCTCAGCTAAAAAGTGACCTAAAGGTAGAGCTAACATTGAGATTGAAATTGGACAAACATAACCTAAATTCTTTTGTAGAAATTTATTTTCAATATCAGATTTTTATATGCCTGTGATATCTAGTTGGGTTAGGGCCAGTTTCTGAATTGAGAATTAGAGTAAATAAATAATGTGTACTGTAGTGCTGTCCTTTCGTATTTCTCAGCAAAGAGCGCGACAGATCCTTACTCAAGTATACAGAGTGTCTCATTCAAATCGGTCAGTATGGGAAAGTCTAAAACTATAAGACATACGAAGATCTGTTCTTAGGAACCATGTCATCGATTTTAATAACAAGAAAACCTGCATTCATACATTTAAAAAAACATCAGTACTCTTATCGGGAATTCAACCCGGTTGTTTTGAAAAAAAAAAAAACTACACTATTTCTATTTAGATATCGATTGTTAGGTCTTAAGCAGTAAATGTCTGTATGAAACATGATGTCTAAAATGAATAAAATGCATTGTTTTCACATACTTTAATTTATTTTAGTAGGTGCTCGAAGTGACCGTCGCTGACTTTTCAAGACAATATTCAACACGATTAGGTAACGATCTTACGATTGCATTTTGTATCAAAACAATGCATTTTATTCATTTTAGACATCATGTTTTATACAGACATTTACTGCTTAAGACCTACACAATCGATATCTAAATAGAAATAGTGTAGTTTTTTTTTCAAAGAGAGGTTCCTCAGAACAGTATGTCTTATAGTTTCAGACTTTCCCATACTGACCGATTTGAATGAGACACCCTGTATACTTAGTGAAATTCTCAATTCAGAAACAATCCATCGAAACCGTCTAATTGTAATTATTTATTAGGTAAAACGTAATTAAGGTAATCATGTTTTACGGAGAAAGTAATCACGATTAAAAGAGTTTAATATATAACAATTTAGCTGTACGTCAGTCAGACCTCAGATCAGCCATCAGACCCAACAGTGGGTACATATAAAGGGTTGATATCGAACAAAATAGGCCAAGTGCGTGTCAAGCCACGCGCAGTGAGGGTTCCGCAGGTGGAAGTAAAAATATGCGGACTGATAGAAGGAGGGGTTTTTTGATTGTTTTCAAACTTTTTAATTGAGTTCACCGCTTAACTAATAAAAAGTTAACGCCATTAATCAAAGTATTTTTTTAATAAAATTTGTTCGAATTTTTCCTTTTATAAATTGTTTGACTATTACTAACTTGTAAAATCCACTTAGAAGTAATAGTATTCTACTACTGAATTGCTACTGCCATGATTTTTTTCACGTTTCTACAAAAATCGTCTAGTTGGAGAGAGGAGTAACTCTACCCTAATACAAAAAATGTCCAGCTTAATAATAAATTTATCTCAATATTCACATTTCTACAAAAATCATCTATTCGAAGAGAGGAGTAAGTCTATCCTAATACGGATGGGCGCTTTGAAGCTTAATATTTAAATCACTTTATTTTTTTTAAACGACCAATTTAACGATATCCCTCACTGAGGGTAGGAGTGAAAAAAACATTCCTTATTTGGGTGTAAAAGAGATACTATAATATTTTTACGCACGTACCGATAAAATGTTGAATTTTACTCAAATCGAAATTCCATCAACCCTTTCCGTTGGAAGAGTGAAATTACATTGATACTTCAAAACATGAAGTCAATTTTCAAATAGTTGTTTGATTGCCGATTCAAAAATTTGTGTGTTTGCAATCCCGGAATTACCTAACTGAATTTCAGTTCGAAAATTTTTGTACAGCCGATTTTTCTAGCGATTCTTCTCTATTTTAACTTTAGTAAGGCGTCGACTTTGTTAATAAAAAAAACACTTATCCTTTTCTCAGAATATGTTACTCTGTGCTATTGTAGCTATACAAGGACGTCCCAAACATGAAAATACAACCAGACCTAGGCCATTTGTACAAATCTACAGCGGCCCCTAGCGGGAATCAAAACCACGACCTCCGGCATTGTAAACAGACTGAAAAGTACAAACTGTATTTTAATATAGGGGCTGGTTCGGTGAGGTTTTTAATGAGAAATTGTCTCGGTAATTTTGGAAAGTGACTTCTTTATTGTATAGTTTTCACGGAAGTGCTAATTGACAGCACGAAACAGAAAGTATTGCTAATTTAGTAAAACCTTAAAGCTACGTTCAATCTAAAATATTATTGTGCTGAACACAGACGTGATATCCTATTTTAGGCTATTTCTAAAAATATTCGTGTCCCATTCGAGCGACTAAATGTTATGAAATTTGCTTTGTACTAAGCTTAAGTAAATATGACATGACAATGTGCGGAGCACATTTGCATAAACACAGCGCGTTATTCGGGTAAATTTAATGAAATGGACTTCACAATCACTGTTTGTGGTTGATGAAGCGAAAGAGATTTGCTAGGATTGTGGCAAGTGGGGATCCCTGCCTATCCCTCT